>AWOL01S0031357.1:0-22991 GCA_000715115.1 Nicotiana otophora
ATATATTCGATGTTCTAATCTAAAGGAAGAATTAGTTATTCTTATTTATCGTGGGGTTCTTTTTTTTTAATCTTTTTTTAAGTTTACTGTAGTTATTAATGGATAAGCATAAAAGAATATTCTACATATTATATATAGAGATCCTTTTTTACTCTATAAATGTAAAGACCCGACTTGTCGTTTTAAGAATTTATGTGACGTTCAGCGACTTAAGGTCCCGAGCAACTTCATAATATGTATTATGGCTTGCGTGTATGTCACGACCCGAAATTTTCACCTTCGGAATCGTGATGGCGCCTAACATTTCACTTACTAGGCAAGCCAATGTTAGAATAATATTAGCCATTTTAAAATAATTTTAAACTAATTAATAACAAAGAAACAAATGCGGAAGTAAGGTCTGAAATGTAGTGAATAATTCATAATAATAGCAATATCTAAAAACCATCCCAGAACTGGAGTCACAAGTGCACGAGCTTCTAGAATAATACAAATAAAGGTCTGAATAAAATTCAAGTTGTTTGAAATATAATACACAGCTGAGATAATATGAAAGGGGACTTCAGAACAGCGAACGTAGTGCAGTTATACCTCAAGTCTTCACTGGTAGCTGTATCCGGGCAAATCCATAGTACACCGTGGGATAAACTCCGAAATCTGCACAAGAAGTACGGAGTACAGTATCAGTACAATCGACCTCATGTACCGGTAAGTGTCGAGCCTAACCTCGACAAAGTAGTGATGATGCTATGACAAGACACGTATGTAAATCACCTGTACAATTATATACCAATACAAAGTAACAATAATATAATAAATAACAATTTATAAATTAGGAGGGAACATGCGAAGTGGAAGGATATAATAATTTTAGCAGGAGAAGTGTCACTTGGCAGCCAATTAATTCATCAACAATAAAATGAGCAAATGATAATATGAAGGTGGCACGACACCACCCTTCGTGCTTTTACTCTTATTTGGCACGGCATCACCCTTCGTGCTTTTACACTCTCTGAAAATGACACGGCATCACCCTTTGTGCTTTTACACTCACAAATGGCACGACAAGACCCTTTGTGCTTTTAAACTCACAAATGGCACGACAACACCCTTCGTGCTTTTATACACTTCCTTACCATGACAATGATATTATGAATAATTAAAATGACACGAATAATGATCAAATAAGCATGTGACAATTATTGCAGGAATTCAAGAATTAATATTTGACAAGGAATATGAGTGAAACAATTAATATAATAATTAATTTATGATTTAAAATAATTTATGATTTTTAAAGTAATTATGCAAACAATTCATTTGACGACGTATAGAGACTCGTCACCTTGCCTATATGTCATACACATGCATCTCACATAACAAATAAATTAAGGGTTCTATTCTCTTAAGTCAAGGTTAACCATGATACCTACCTCGCTTTGCAACCAAATTTTAAGTTTTCAATACAGCCTTGCCTCGCGAATTAGTGTCTAAAATCCTCAAATCTAGTCAAATCCTCAAATCTAGTCATAAACAATTCAATATATTCAATAAAAATCGTAGAAATTAATTCCATATGAATTTACTAATTTTTTGGATTAACATCCGAAATTCATCTAAAAAATCAACAGTGGGGCCCACGTCTCGAATCTCGAAAAAATATACGAAATCCGAACACCCATTCCGATACGAGTCCAACTGTAATGACCCGACCGGTTGTTTTACTTTTTAGAACCATGTTACCCTAAATAAGACTTCCCGTATATACTTTTACTAATTTATGACTTACGGAGATGGTTGGTTCGGGATTTGGAAGAGTTTGGGTTGAAATCAGAACACATGGTTCCTTAAGGTTGGCTTGAAAGGCCAAGTTTAACTTCGGTCAATATTTTGAGTAAAAAATCTCCGAATCGGAATTTGACGGTTCCAATAGGTCTGTATGATAATTTTGGACTTGGTTGTATGTTCAGATCGGGTTTTGGATGCCCCGGGAGCGTTTTGGCGCCCAATAGTGAAAGATGGTTCTTGAAGGTTTTAAAATTTCTTTAAAATTTGGTTTGGAGCGGGTTTTGATAACATTGAGGTTCAAACGAAATTTCGAGATCGGGAATAGTTCCGTAGTGTCATTTAAGACTTGCACGCAAAATTTGGTGTCATTCCGAGTAGTATAAGTACGTTTCGGCGCATTGGATGTAAATTGAAGAACTTGAAGTTCTTAAGTTTGATTCAATTGATTTTATGGTGTGATTCTTAGTTTTAATGTTATTTCGGGCGTTTCGAGAGTTCGAACGAGTCCGTTTTCTGATTTCAAACTTGTTGGTAAGTTCGGACGGGGGACCGGAAGCCCCGAGTGTCAATCGGACGAGGCTCGGACCAGGTTGGAATTTGGAAGCCAAAACTGAAGCTTCAGTTGCTGTCATAATCGCACTTGCACTTGGTCTGCCGCATGTGCGAGCCCCATGATCGCAAATGCGTCCCAACATAGGCTGCCCAACCATCGCAGAAGCGGAAGAAGGACCGCACCTGCGAAAGCGCAGGTGCGAAGGCAGGCATCGCAGGAGCAGGAAGAAGGACCGTACCTTCCATTCGGTTGCACGGTGTGCCTGTTTCCATCATATCAGATAGAGACCCTCAGTTCACTTCACATTTCTGAAGTACCGTACAGAGTGAGTTGGGGACCCGTGTAGAGATCAGCACAGCGTTTCATCTACAAACCGACGGGCAGTCAGAGCGGACAGTTCAGATATTAGAGGACATGCTGAGAGCATGTGTGATTGACTTTGGGGGATAGTGGATCAGTTCTTTCCATTGGCCGAGTTTTCTTACAACAACAGTTATAAGTCTAACATCGAGATGGCCCCATTTGAGGCTTTATATGGTCGGCGATGTCGTTCTCCCATCGGGTGATTTGAGCCCGGTGAGGCTAGGTTATACGGTACTGATCTGGTGAAGGATGCCTTGGAAAGGTAAAATTGATTCAGGAGCGACTTCGCACAGCACAGTCCAGACAGAAGAGTTACGCGGATCAGAAGGCGCGTGATGTATCATTTATGGTAGGCGAGAAGGTCCTCTTGAAAGTCTCGCCGATGAAGGGTATTATGAGATTCGGAAAGAAAGGCAAGTTGAGCCCAAGGTTTATAGGCCCATTTGAGGTGTCGAGGCGAGTTGGGGAGGTTGCTCATGAGCTTTCTTTACCTCCCAGCCTATCCGGGGTTCATCCAGTTTTTCACGTGTCTATGATCCGGATGTACCTTGCCGACCAGTCACATGTATTAGACTTCAGCACTATTCGGCTAAATGAGAGCTTGGGCTATGAGGAGGAGCCAGTTGCTATTGTTGTTAGGCAAGATCGCCAGTTGAGGTCCAAGAGGATTTCTGCGGTAAAGGTTCAGTGGAGGGGCCAACCAGTCGAGGAGGCAACCTGGGAGTCCGAGGTGGACATGCGGAGCAGATATCCACACTTATTCAGCACTTCAGGTATGAATCTAAACTCGTTCGAGGACGAACGTTTGTTTAAGAGATAAAAAATATAGCGACCTGACCGTTCGTTTTACTTTCTAGATTCTCGTTCCCCTAAATAATACTTCCCGTACATGCTTTTATTGATTTATGACTTGCAGGGATGGTTGGTTCGGGATTTGGAAGAGTTTGGGTTGAAATCGGAACACTTGGTTTCTTAAGGTTGGCTTGAAAGACCAAGTTTGACTTCGGTAAATATTTTGAGTAAAAAATCTTGGAATCGGGATTTGACGGTTCCAATAGGTTCGTATGATAATTTCGTACTTTAGCGTATGTTCGGATCGGGTTTTGGATGACCCGGGAGCATTTTGGCGCCCAATAGTGAAAGATGGTTCTTGAAGGTTTTAGAAGTTCTTTAAAATTTAGTTTGGAGTGGGTTTTGGTAACATCGAGGTCCAAACGGAATTCGGAGACCGGAAATAGTTCTGTAGTGTCATTTAAGACTTGCACACAAAATTTGGTGTCATTCCGAGTAGTATAAGTATGTTTCAGCTCATTAGAAGTAAATTGAAGAACTTGAAGTTCTTAAGTTTGATTCAATTGGTTTTAGGACGTGATTCTTAGCTTTAATGTTGCTTCGGGCATTCCGAGAGTTCAAGCGAGTCTGTTTTATGATTTCAAACTTGTTGGTACATTCGGACGGGGCCCCGAGTGCCCCGAGTGTCAATCGGACGAGGCTCGGACCAGGTTGGAATTTGGAAGCCAAAGCTGAAGCTCCAGCTGTTGTCATAATCGCACCTGCGCTTGGTCAACCGCAGGTGCGAGCTCGCAGGTGTGAGCCCCATGATCGCAGATGCGCCCAGCATAGGCTGCCCAACCATCGCAGAAGCGAAAGAAGGACCGCACCTGCAAAAGCACAGGTGCGAAGGCAGGCATCGCAGGAGCGGGCAGTGTCGCAGGTGCGCGTCGTTTGTCGTTGATGCGTGGCCGCAGGTGAGATCACCTGGGCACAAGCGAGATGAGGAAGACTAGATTTGGTCCGCACCTGCGCGAGTAGTCCGCAGAAGCGGAACCGCAGGTGCGCCAATTTAACCGCAGGTGCGGAAGTCGCTGAAGGACAGTGATGTTTTAAATCGGGGTTTGAGCTTTTTTTTATCACTTCTTACTCTTCTTGGGGGTGATTTTGGAGCTGGTTAGAGAGGGGATTTCCATCAACTAGTTGAGGTAGGTAATTCCTATCAAATGTGAGTTAAATACATCGTTTATGGGTAGGTTATAATATGTAATTAGTGAAAATCGTGGGTTTAGAGGAAAACCTATATTTTTTTTTTTTTATAAAAATACAGTTTTACCACGAAAATGGGTATAGAACTTAATATAAATCATATGTTTATGTTCCTAAGGTTATGGGTAACAACTTTATTCAAACATTTCCAAAATTCGGGCACGTAGGCCCGGGGGTGAATTTTAGGAATCTTACATTTAGGGTTGGGAGATTTCTTAAATAGTAGGGATATGAACTTTTAAGCCTATATTGATTAGTTTCTATACTATTTGGATAGTTTTGGATTGTTCGGCACCAAATTGAGGGTTTGGGCATAAGCTTGGACCGGAAAGTAGGCCTTAAAGTGGGGTAAGTCTCTTTTCTAACCTTGTAATAGGGAAATTTCCCCATAGGTAAACTTAATTAATGTATGATTATTGTGGAGGCTACATACGCACGAAGTGACGAGTGTCCGTACGTAGTTACTATTCTTGTTATGTCCGGGTAGTTCTTATCTTACACCATGCTTGTGGGTACCGTTATCTGAACATAATTGTTTATTTGCATTGAATGGAACTAAGTTGAGGATTTCAAGATTTCAAAGGTTTCAAGTAATTTAAAGTTTTAAAAAGTATTGAGAAAAATTACGTTATATTTATATTTAAATGCGTCGCAAGTATATTCCGCGAGCAGAGTGACTATTTTCACTACTCTCATGGGAGCGGGTCATTCGCCTCGGCAAGTTAATAAATACGTCTATGGTTCGCGTTGTTCGACCCTCAGCAGTGCACAGTTTACATTTTCATGTTAGATCGGGCCGAACGTCCTAGGTGGAATTTGTGTGTGATAATAGAAGTGGAAGCCCTTTTTATAATTGGTATAAATTTATTGCTTTAGAGATCATTTGTTTAAAATGAAGGAAGTATTTTGGTTTCTTAGATATGATGGAAAAACAGTATAGTTATTTCTTGTTCTGAGTTTATTGTTAGTTCTGTGTATCATGCTTATTCAAAATCACATATTAATATATTGTTGCCCCTAGTGAGTGTCGAAGTCGACCCCTCATCACTACTACTTCGAGGTTAGACTGGATACTTACCGGGTATATATTTTTATGTACTCACGCTACACTTCTGTACTTGATTGTACAGGATTTGAGGCAGGTGCATCTGGCCATCAATCCGGCGCGTAGACTGATTTCCCGGCTCGAGACTTCCCGGTGAGCTGTCATTTTGAGCCGTTCTGCAGCAACTAGAGTCTCTTTTATGTTCTTTTATTTTCTATCTATTTCCTTTCAGACAGTAGGCTAGCATTGTGTTGTATATTCTACTAGATTGTTCACATACTTGTGACACCAGGTCTTGGCACACACACTAGTAGACTTATGGTTTTGGTTTGTTTATATGATTACAATTGGTACTAATTGCTTCCATTTATTTCTATTTATTTATGTTAAAATTGCAAACTCCTAAATCTTTTTTTAAAAATAAGGGAAAAGCTATCGTTCACAAATCTATCTAAGCGGGAAGTCACTAGTTGATCAGTGTTGGTTTGCCTAACAACGGTGTTGGGCGCCATCACGGCCTATAAGGGAATTGGGTCGTGACACCAACCATACAAAAATTATCCAATTTCGATGTCAAATGGACCTTCAAATCTAAATTTTTCGTTTTTGGAAAGTTTTACAAAAATTCCAATTTCTTCCATCTAAATCCGAAATAAAGGATGAATATAGACATGGGTTCATGAAATATAATCACTTTTGGTTATAGAATACTTACCCAATTCAAAGTCGTGAAAATCCCCTTTGAAATCACCCAAATCCGAGACTTGAAATGTCTAAAAATGAGAAAAAATTCGGACTCTTCGATTTATACAGTGCCCAGGGATTTTCGCACATGCGATGCCTGGGCTTGCACCTGCGCATCCGCTTTGGCGGAAGGAGTTTCGCTTCTGCGAACTTCACTTGCCCAGCCTCCGCTTCAACGATGCTTAGGACCGCATCTGCGGTCGCGCTTTTGCGCAAACATGGCTGCAACTGCGAAGACCCCAGGCCAGCCCAATCCCGCATCTGCGGTGAAAATTCTGCAGGTGCGATTACATCAGATGGAAGAACCTTCAGATTTTCTTCTAACTTCAAATTCGATCCGTTAACCCTCCGAAACTCACCCGATGCCCCCGGGACCTCAATCAAATATACCAACAAGTCCTAAAACATAACACGGACTTACTCGGGGTCTCAAATCGCATCAAATAACATCGAAATTACAATTCACACCTCGATTCGAACTTTGAGTTTTAAACTTTTCAATTTACAAATGTCGTGCCGAAACATGTTAAATGAATCCGGACAGACTTTAAATTTGGCACACAAGTCATAAATGACATAACGGAGCTATTCAGATTTTCAAAATCGGATTCCGGCCCCGATATATCAAAAGGTCAACTCCGTGGTCAAACTTGGAAATCTTTAGCCTATAAATTTCTAGTTTCAGTTAATTGATCATAACTTTAGTTAGGGACCTCCAAATTAAATTCTGGGCATGCGCCCAAGTCTCAAATCATGATACGGACCTACCGAAACTGTCAAAATATTGATCCGGATCATTTTGCTCAAAATGTTGACCAAAGTCAACTCAGTTGAGTTTTAAGGCTTTATTTCACATTTTAATCAATTTTTCATATAAAAACTTTCCGAAAAATTATACGGACTACGCACGCAAGTCGAGGAATGATAAATAGTGATTTTTGAGGTCTTAGAATACATACTTAGTTATTAAATTTAAAGATGACATTTTGGGTCATCACAGTGTATGGTCGAGTTTGGTTTTCGGAAGATTCGAAATTTAATTTAAAAAATAATTCTCATTTTTGAAGTAAATGGAAAGAGTTGATCGGAGAGTTGACCTTTGAGCAAAAGATCCCGAAATAAAATTTTGATGATTCCAACAGCTCCGTATGGTAATTTTGGACTTAGAAGCGTGTTCGAAATTTTATTTTAAAGTCCATAGTTAAATTAGGCTTGAAATGGTTAAAATAGGAATTTAAGTTGGGAAGTTTGACCGGGGAGTTGACTTTTTAATATTGGGGTCAGAATCCAGTTCTGAAAATTTTTATAGGCCCGTTATATCATTTATGACTTGTGTGTAAAATTTGAGGTCAATCAGACTTGATTTGATAGGTTTTGGCGCCGAATGTAGAAGTTGGAATTTCTTAATTTCATTAAGGTTGAATTGAGGTATAATTCGTGGTTTTAGCGTTGTTTTATGTGATTTGAGGTTTCAAATAAGTTCGTATTATATTTTAAGACTTGTTGGTGTATTTGGTTGAGGTCCCGAGGGTCTCGGTGATTTTCGGATGGTTAACGGATCAAAAGTTGGACTTAAACAGCTGCTGCAAAAGCTGCTACAATATTATCTGCTGGAAATTCAGGGGTAGAAATCGAAGACCGAGGCCTGGGATCGAGGCCGAAGATCGAGGCCGAAGATCGAAGGCCCAAGATCAAAGGCCCAAGATCGAGACCCAGGATCGAAGGCCGAGGACCGAGGGCCGAGGGCAGCCTGTACAGAACTGTCAGTTATAAAGCAGGTCATCCCATTTTTCCATTTTAACATATTTGAAGCTATGAAGCTCGAATTGATGCAATTTTTAGGCGATTTTCACCATATGGATTTGGGTAAGTATTCTATATCCAAAAGTGATTATATTTCATAAATCCATGGTTATATTCATCATTTATTTCGGATTTAAATGGAAGTAATCAAGATTTTTGCAAAACTTTTCAAGAATGAAAAGTTTAGATTTGGAGGTCGAGTTATTATCGGAATTTGATAAAATTAGTAAGGGTAGACTCGTAATTGAATGGGTTGTCAGATTTTGTGAGTTTCATCAGATTCCGAGGCGATTTTTGAGTTAAATTTCGGATTTTTGTTGGAAAATTAGTATTTCCATATGGAATTAATTCCTATAATTAGTAGTCACTGAGTTGAATTAATTTGGTTAGATTTGAGCTATCCGGAGGTCAATTCAAGCAAGAAGACGATTTTGGAATATCGGCCTAACTTCAAAAAGGTAAGTATCTTGCCTAACCTTGAGTGGGGGAATTACCCCTTAGGCATTGAGTCTTATGTGAAAATTGTGTAATTGAAACCATGTATGCGAGATGATGAGTATGTACTTGGTTTATATGTGCATATTATATCGGTTGAAATTCGTAGACGCCATTAAGTATTAAATTGGTAAAATTATTGTAACTTATTAAATCACTTATTTGTTATGCCTCATTAATTGTTTACCGAGGTTGTTTTTATATGATAATTTGGTATAGTTGCCACTTGACTTTTATGTAGACTCTGTGTTTGTTTGAGTTGCCATTTTTATGAAAAACACTTTCATTATTGATTTTTACCTACAGATAATTTAAATGGAAAAATTTAGTTAATAAGATGAATAAATCTAATTATTTCTTGAAGTTGTGATTTAAAAGAGGTGTTGTTCCTCGATGAATTACTTTTCAGTTCACGTTGTTGAAAATTTGAAATTGAATTATAAAGGCTGTGAATCATATTGAGGTAAAGTGCCAAATTGTGAAATATTATACGGTTGAGTTATTCACTCCCGAATATTTTGTTAAGATGTTGTATACATTATGATCGATTCGTAGGCTCCTTATTGTGAAAAAATAATGTATTGTTGATTTTTGTGGAAAGTTATAATATTTGAGCACTTGATGTACAATTTGTGATATGTTGTAATATTTGAGCACTTGATGTGCAATTTTTGATATGTTGTGACATGTGAGCACTTGAGGTGCAAGTTGTATTATGCTATGATATTTGGGCACTTGAGGAGCGATTTGTGAAATATTGTGATATTGATACGCATGTAGTGATATAAGGTCAGGGTGTTGAAACGCATGCGATGAGATAAGGGTGGCTTAAAACACGTGGCTAGTAGGGGAACTACTAGAAGTCATGCGGTGTGATAAGGCTGGCTAAAACGCGGGATGCTATTTCAGAAAAAATGATTTCTTTAAAAAATAAAATATGAAGGCTCCTACGGTGATATAAGGAAATGAGATATTGTAAATTTATTTATGATTTGAGACTACGAGGCGGTACCTCAGGAGTGCCCTGTTGATATTTCTTTATTTATGTTCTTGTCTTGGATGATTTTGTTTCATTTAATATGTAAATTCTTGTCTTCTTCTGTGATGTACTAGTTGCCTATATTATCGTTCGGCGGTTTGAGGCTTGCGTAGCTTCACTTCAGGTATTATGACTTGTGCGTGTGGTCGGAATTGAATTTCAGGAAGTTCGGAGTTGATTTGAAAAGAAAATTCTCATTTCGGAAACTTTAAGTTGGAAGAATTGACTAAGGTTAGATTTTTGAGTAAACAATCTCAGAGTCGGGATTTGAAGGTTCCAACAGGTTCATATGATGAATTCGAACTTGGACGTATATCCGGATCGGATTTTGGATGACCCGGGAGCGTTTCGGCACCTATTGTGGAAGTTAGCATTTTAGAAGAATTTCATAAATTTGGGTTGAAGTGCATTTCAATATTATCGATGCCCGTTTGGAATTCTGAGTCTACAAATAGCTCTATATTGTGAGTTCGATATTGGGAGCGCGTCCGGGAGTAGATTTAGAGGTCCGTAGGTCATTTTGGAGTCGTTTGGTGAAAGTTAGGAATTTGAAGAATTTTGAGAAGTTTGACCGGAAGTGGACCTTTTGATATCAGGGTCGAAATCTTATTCCGGAAATTGGAGTAGGTCCGTAATATCAAATGTGGTTTGTGTGCAAAATTTAAGGTCAATCGGATGTGATTTGATAGGTTTCGGCATCAATTGTAGAAGTTGAAGTTACAAAGTTCATAAAGCTTGAATTGAGCTGTGATTCATGAATTCGACATTGTTTGATGTGATTTAAAGGCTCGACTAGGTTCATAATGTGTTTTGGGATGTGTTGGTATAATTTGTTAAGGTCCCGAGGGCCCAGGTGGATTCCGGGTTGTTAACGAATCGAATTGGGAATTTGAAGAAGGGCTGAAGCAGCTGAGCATCTGGTGTAACCGCACCTGCGTGAAGAGGGCCGCAGGTGCGGGAAAATGGCTAGCAGAAGTAGAAGGGGCAGGCTGCTGAGAACTGCACGAGCGGAATGATTTGCGCACTTACGAAGGCGCAGGTGCGAAGAGAGTAGCGCTGGTGCGAGAATGTTGGGCCGAGCTGGAGCCGCACCTGCGATGGGATTTCCACAGGTACGGGACCGCAGATGCGGCCAAGGCACTGCAGGTGCGAACATCGGGGTTGGGCAGTGTGTTCTTTAAAAACGAGGGCTTGGCTCATTTTCACCCCAATTCCTCCACGAGAGCCAATCTTGGAGAGTTTGGAGCTCATTCTTCGTCATCAATGTCAAGGTAAGTGATTCCCATCTATTGCAAGTTAAATACTTGATTTATATATGGATTTAAACATAGAAATTAGTATAAAATTAGAATTTTGAAGAAAAACCTAGCAATTGGTATTCTTGGATTTTGACCACGAATGTGGGCATGAAATTGGGAATAAATCATATATTTGAGTTCATAAGGTTATGGGTAATGATTATCTTCGAATATTTTTGGAATCCGGGCACGTGGGTCTGAGGGTGATTTTTATCGACTTTTCGATCGAGGTTAGAAATTGTTATAAATTGGATTATATTGAGTATTTGAGTATATATTAATGGGTTTGCATAATCATTGTCTAGTTTTGGAGCATTGTGCATCGATTAAAGTTGTTTGAAGGGCTCGGAAGCCGGTTATGAAATTTCGGAGCGAGGTAAGTCTCCTTTCTAACCTTATAAGAGGGAATTAACCCCATATGTGAATTAAATAAATGTTTGTACCTAATTGTGGGGGCTACATACGAGGTGACGAGAGTCCGCATATAGCTACTATTATGCTATTGTCCGGATAGTTTAGGACCCGTATCATGCTATACTTGGAATATTTGTGCCCTTCCTTGCTAATATAATCACTTAGTCATGATAGAAATTGATAAAATAATTGTATAAGGTTAAATTCACTTACTTGAAGATTTGTATGAGATACTTGACTGTAAACGAGAAACTTGTGTTTTCTTGAAAATAATTGTTATTTGTGGATCGGGTTGAGCGCTTCGGTAATAAATAGATGCATCTATGGTTCGCGTCATTCGACCCTCTAGCAGTGCATAGTTTAAATATTTATTGGATCGGGTCGTACGACCTCGACATGATTTGTGCATGCTTGTATTGCTTGCCTTCAAACTTATAAATAATAATATTGCCTCCTCGGCCTGAGTTAAATTGTTAAATAATCGGAGATAAATTTGGAAATCTCTTAATTATGAAATAACTGCTTACTTACTTCAAAATATTGAGCTTGCAACCATTCATATGATCCATACTTAATTATATCATTGATATCCTATTTATAGCCCATATTAAGTATCGAAGTCGACCCCTCGTCACTACTTCTTCGGGGTTAGGCGGGATACTTACTGGATACACGTTGATTTACGTACTCATACTACACTTGCTGCACATTTTTGTCCAGGTACACATATGTTTAGCGGCTTTGTGGGCACAGAGGCGCGATTATGGCGGGGACTTAGGTGAGCTGCTTTCTATACGACACACCGCAGCCAGCAGAGTCTCCATCAGAGTATCGTATTTTTCTTCCTGTCCAAGTTGTATTCCGGACAGTTATTGTATTTTATTTTAAATTTCTAGATAAGGCTCATGCACTTATGACACCGAGTTCTGGGATGATATGGGATGTTCACTATTGGAATTGAAAAATATTATTATTATTTTCAGTAAATTCATCTTTTACTAGATAAACTCAAGTAAATTTAAGATTTCAAAAAAATATTAAAATGAGGATTTAATCAACTATTTAGTGTTGGCTTGCTTGACAATAGAGTCCGGCGCCATCACGACCTTTATGGATTTTGGGTCGTGACAACATGGTATCAGAGTACTAAGTTCACTTAGGTCTCACGAGTCATGAGCAAGTCTAGTAGAGTCTTGCGGATCGGTACGGAGACGTCTGTACTTATCTTCGAGAGGCTACAGGGCTGTTAGGAGCACTTCCCTTCTTGATTCCACATCGTGCGATTTGATTCCTTTGAGGCTTATACCTTCATTTCCTCAACGCTGGTTATTAATCGGGAATTGAGGAATTGTAATGGTACTACAGATGTGGTGTGTGATGTTTCTCCCTGCATAGTTATTTGGGCTATTGTCGTCGCTTTACGGAAGGATATTCTATCGTTTCATCTCAGTAATTGTACTTCTTAGATGATTTGAGGTTATGAACAGGTTGCTATGATGCTCATGACTTGTAATCGCACAGTATTGATGTGATGGTAGGATGCTTGGCTATGTGTCGGGGCAGTGAATGACTTGGAAGGAGGTTTACTCAGTGCATGGTTCCGAGATTCAGTATCTTATTTCCGGCGAAGGAAAAGCAATTGGCCTATGAATGACTAGATTTGGGTTGATGGAGTAACGAGGCTTGGTATTTTCGAGCGTAGTAGAGTTCTCAAACTGTGATGTGGTATCATCGTCCTTGTTGAACGCGTTAAGGTTTACCGATGTTATGGCCTTATTCAATTTGCCTTTGGGGCAGGGTACTGTGAAATGGTGCTTGAGATGCGGTTGGCAGAGATAACAGAGTGTAGCAGTTTTGGAATCGAGTCGGTACTTCTAGTATTGATGGCTCAAGGAAGATGATCTTCGGAAAGGCTAAAGTCGGTAGCGATCGATGAGTTCAAGTGCTACAGAGGTAGATTTTGATTTAAGGCAACAATTGGGCAGCGAAGGATGAGGAAGAACATGTGGGAAGTGTCTTGTCGCTGTTAAGTTTCTAGAAGGCCAAGTGTAAGAAGCAAAAATCGGGTAGTTGCTTAAAGAAGAGGGTTTGACCAAAGTGGGAGAGTGGCAGAGTAGAATATGGGTTACTGATTTCATAGTAATTGTACCTAGTGCAGCGGCATTGGATGATGACGGCATGGAGTTTCCACAGGTGGGTTATCTCTTGTGAGCAGGTTAGTGGTCGTGTGGTGTTGATGAAGCTTCTACGAAGAATTTCTACTGACTATTCAGGAAGAGGTCGAATATGTGCATGTGGCAAGTGATTTAGAGTGGCTATGAAGAGTTTAACATAAAGGTTTCGAGGAATTTGGTGGGTTGATTGTGCAAGGTCATGTCAACGATGAAGAAAGAATCTTGGCGGGTTCTAGAGTTATGCAATGGTAGCTTCACGCTAAGTGGGAGAGTCCTACCGCCTACAGTTGGATTGCATGGTCGTCTATTTGTAAGATATCTTGTTTATTGGCATATTGATGGGTTATTACGACTATGGAAAGGACACATCATGGGTAATTCGAGAAGAGAAATTGATCAATGTGTGCTATATTTGGCCTTATCAATTCATGTTCAGGCTTTGGGAAGACTCAGAGTTTATGCTTCGTGTAGATGTGATGTACAAGGAAAGTGATTCAGCCGGGTGCTTATTGAGAGAGTGTTCAGGTGCTAGCAGAGCCTTGGAGTTGATTATATTCGGGACCAGGTCGGAACGGGTGACTCTTAACAACGGTCCTAGTGGATTCAAAAGTTAAAGTGTGGTGCCTAAGGATTTCGAGCTTGTAGTATGGTTAAGTATCGAGTTTTTGCAGCAGATTATGAAAGGGGCTTGGAGTGTTCTACGTTATCTTCGGGTTGCGGTATAGCATTGGAGGAATGGAAGAAAATAACTTCGAATTCATAGAGGGATCTTTCCAGAATAGGTGTACTAGTTGAAGATGCGAATATGCGCACAAGGAGGGTATGAAATGGTTCGTGGGTTTTGGGGACAATGTGGCCTTGTGAAATAGGATCACTAAGGATGAGCGCGGATTGAGTTCGTTATATTGATAAAGGAGTTGTTGTTATTTCTAAGGAAAATCCAGAGTAAATTAGGAGAAGTTGGGTTTGGTTAGCAATGGTTGAATTGACATGATGATGGCAATGATCAGTTCCTTCAGCATGTTGAGTTGTGCATGTGATTTGTGGTGGTACGTGTGAGGTTTGACGGCCGCCGTAATTGATTTTATTTGGGGGCATTCGAGCATTTTGGCATGTTATGTGTAGACGGATCCCGGAAGAGCTATGGTGGTTTAGACCACTACTTGAGGTTGGTATTTTCTGTGGATATGAGAATTCAGTCACGTGTTGCAATGATTCTCTTGAAATGAGTTAAGTAGAAGGTTTCTATATGATGAAGTGTTTACCCTATTAGTGGTTCAGGAGTTATGATGAAATTCTTGTACTCTTGCGCATTGGCATGACTAAGTGCAGTGATCAGCATGGGATTCGGAAGTTGAGGATCAAGGTTGCAGTTTGGTATCGACAAGAATGTCAAGAGCTCGGATGAGCGGGAAAGGATTCATATGGTTAGAGTAAGCTGGTATTGTCTTTAGCGTCACCTGAGATCGGTGTCCTATGCAAGAGGCTTTGAGTAGTGATTTTGGATTTTTGATTTGCTTTACAGGTTTTGTGCGGCCGGTGGTATGGATGTGTAGACTTGCTATCTAGTGCGGAAGGTCGTGGGAGCACGTTCCACAGGAAGATTGTATAAGTATGACATGTAGTCACTTGATTGATCGAAGATTGGAACCAAGTATGGAGATTGCGGTACTATTGTTCATGTGAGAATTTATGCCTGGAGGGCGCTCGGTTCACTTAGTTGTGGACTGAGGAAGTTTGTTCCGGTTATGATGGATGTTCAGGTGTGTTATGGGAAAAAAATGTTATTATAGATCCTTGAAAGGTTACTACCCTAGTACGGTGCGATCAGAATCGGCTTGAGGTCTGTGGATGGATTTAAATATTAATATGGGCTCTATATTAGGCCGGATGTTTTCATTTCAGCATAGCGCTCCTTATGGAGGAGTATTCGGACGTTGGATGTCGTTTCGTCGTCAGCTATTTCATATAATACTATATTGTGCCGTGTGAGTTGTGAAACGACTTGGTAAATTTCTTATGTGTTGAGGTTTCGCATAGCGATGGTGTTATGTGAGCAGGATGGCTCTCGAGATTCAAATCATATATCGCACCTTAGTTGTGCATGCGTTTTGTAGAGTATGGCGCTATCTGTCTCCCCGGGGATGGTATTATGCACTTAGCTTGCTTGTGGCCGATATTCGGGTATTTGTAGTAATGAGAATTCTAGCTTGGTAAGTATCTCTTTATGTATATTTTATGTGTGGATCGGGTGGCACGCCGCCACAGGCATGTTGTTTGGATCAGGTTTCACGCTGCAACAGTGGGATGTTGATTACAGTCCCCAATATCTATTTTCGTGTGTTTTGTTTTCTATTTTCTGGGGAGGTTCATAACACCTTTTCGGTTGTCTAATTAGTTATGTGGGTTGAGTAGTCCCTTCCAGAGATTTGTTTTCCTTATGTATCACGTTCGAGTTTGTATCTTATTGGCACATTGCGGCATCATATGAGACTTTTGGTCATGTCTGAGGTGGCTTGTTGCCTGAGCAACTTAGACTGGGTGAGACGAGACTTTTGGATCTGGGATCAGTACGATCGGATTATATGAAGTATATTAAAGAGCAAATACCATTATTTGGTTCATAATGGGGTAATAATTCTAGTCAAAGGGAGAGATTCGATTATTTGTTGACTCTGCAGCTAGTTATAAATTTCTACACATCTCTTCCATTGTGGCGGTATTGCAAGAGTTGGAACAAGACTTAAATATGTCATGGGTTGCATTGTGAGCATTAGATTCGTTGAATTTCGGCTATTGTTATCAGAGGATGTAATTATGGTCATGTGAATTATGCGGTGCATGGTGTGAATTCAGCAAAGGTATGCAGTCATGTTTTACGGTTCGTATGTTGGAAACAGGCCTGGTAGAAGATTCCGGATGTTGGAATTTGGCTCTAAGGCTAATTTGACTAAACAAAAGGAGTATCTTCAGATTTACTTGAGCCAGTGTGCTCAACTGAGTTATGGTAGCACGGGTAGGTACACGAGGTGCTAAACAGTGATTTCGGACAACTCCATCGTAGTTCTTAGCACGTTCGAGGAGGAATTGAGCTCCAGCACGTCGTTCAGTAGTTTGAGGCCTTGAGTAGCTTCACTTCAGGTATTATGACTTGTGCGCATGGTCGGAATTGAATTTCGGGAAGTTCGGAGTTGATTTGCAAAGAAAATTCTCATTACGGAAGCTTTAAGTTAGAAAAATTGACTAAGGTTGGATTTTGAGTAAACGATCTCGGAATCGATATTTGAAGGTTCCAACAGGTTCATATGATGAATTCGGACTTGGACGTATGTCCGGATCGGGTTTTGGATGACCCGGGAGCGTTTCGTCACCTATTGTGGAAGTTAGCATTTTGGAAGAATTTCATAAATTTGGGTTGAAGTGCATTTCAATGTTATCGATGCCCGTTTGGAATTCCGAGTCTGAGAATAGCTTTGTATGGTGATTCCGGTATTGGGAGCGTATCCGAAAGTGGATTTGGAGGTCCGTAGATCATTTTGGAGTCGTTTGGCGAAAGTTAGGAATTTGAAGGTTTTTTAGAAGTTTGACCGGAAGTGGACCTTTTGATATCGGGATCCGAATCCAATTCCGGAAGTTGGAGTAGGTCCATAATGTCAAATGTGACTTGTGTGCAAAATTTGAGGTCAATCAGAAGTGATTTGATAGGTTTTGGCATCAATTGTAGAAGTTAAAGTTTCAAAGTTCATAAAGCTTGAATTGAATTGCGATTCATGAATTTGATATTGTTTGATGTGATTTGAAGGCTCGACTAGGTTCGTAATATATTTTGGGACGTGTTGGTATAATTGGTTAAGGTCCCGAGGGCCCGGAGTGGATTCCGGGTGGTTAACGGATCCAATTTGGAAATTGAAGAAGGGCTGAAGCAGCTGAGCATCTGGTGTAACCGCACCTGCGTGAAGAGGGCCGTAGGTGCAAGCCCGTAGGTGCGGGAAAATGGCTCACAAAAGCGGAAAGGGTAGGCTACTAAGAACTGCAGGAGCGGAAAGATTTGCGCACCTCGGAAGGCGCAGATGCGAGAATGTTGGGCCGATATGGAGCCGCACCTGCGATGGGATTTCCGCAGATGCGGCCAAGGCACCGCAGGTGCGAACATCGGGGTTGGGCAGTGTGTTCTTTAAAAATGAGGGCTTGGCTCATTTTCACCCTATTCCTCCATGAGAGGGTCTTGGAGCTCATTCTTCGTCATCAATTTCAAGGTAAGTGATTCCCACATATTGCAAGTTAAATACTTGGTTTATATATGGATTTAAACATGAAAATTAGTAGAAAATTGGAATTTTAAAGAAAAACCTAGAAATCGGTATTTTTAGATTTTGACCACGAATTTGGGCATAAAATTGGGAATAAATCATATATTTGAGTTCATAAGGTTATGGGTAATGATTATTTTCGAAAATTTTCGGAATCCGGGCACGTGGGTCTGAGGGTGATTTTTATCAACTTTTCGATCGTAGTTATAAATTATTATAAATTGGATTATATTAAGTATTTGAGTATATATTAATGGGTTTGCATAATCATTGTCTAGTTTTGGAGCATTGTGCATCGATTCAAGTTATTTGAAGGGCTCGGAAGCCGGTTATGGAACTTCGGAGCGAGGTAAATCTCCTTTCTAACCTTGTAAGAGGGAATTAACCCCATAGGTGAATTAAATAAATATTTGTACCTAATTGTGGGGGTTACGTACGTATGAGGTGACGAGAGTCCGTACGTAGCTACTATTATGCTATTGTCCGGATAGTTTAGGACTCGTATCATGCTATACTTGAAATATTTGTGTCCTTACTTGCTAATATAATCATTTAGTCATGATAGAAATTGATAAGAGAATTATATAAGGTTAAATTCACTTACTTGAAGGTTTGTATGAAATACTTGACTGTAAACGAGAAACTTGTATTTTTTTGAAAATAATTGCTATTTGTGGATCGGGCCGAGCGCCTCGGTAGTAAATAGATGCATTTATGGTTCGCGTCATTCGACCCTCTGGCAGTGCACAGTTTAAATATTTATTGGATCGGGCCGTACGACCTCGACATGATTTGCGCATGCTTGTATTGCTTGCCTTAAAACTTATAAATAATGATATTGCCTCCTCGGCCTGAGTTAAATTGTTAAATCGTGGGAGATAAATTTGGAGATTTTTTAATTATGAAAGAACTGCTTACTTACTTCAAAATATTGAGCTTGCAACCGTTTATATAATTCATACTTAATTATATCATTGATATCCCATTTATAGCCCATAGTAAGTGTCGAAGTCGACCCCTCGTCACTACTTCTTCGGAGTTAGGCGGGATACTTACTGGGTACGCGTTGATTTACGTACTCATACTACACTTGCTGCATATTTTTGTGGAGGTACACATATGTTTAGCGTCCTTGTGAGCGCAGAAAGCGCGATTATGGAGGGGACTTAGGTGAGGTGCTTTCTATACAACACACCGCAACTAGCAGAGTCTCCTTCAGAGTATTGTATTGTTTTTCCTAAATTTATTTCTTTGTTAATTTCTTACTTGATTTAAAAATTATAAACTCACTTTAGTGGAAAATAAATTGATCATGTGGATCTTGTATACATCGATATTATTGGCACGTGAGTTATCCGTGCAGTTGTGATAGAAATATGGGCACGAGGTGCCATGGAAATATGAAAGTGGGCTGAGACCCATATGTTTATGATTTTGAAATGAGGTGTCACAAGGTGACTTTTATTTGAAAGAATTATATTCAAAATATTATTTTTAAGAATTATATTCAGAAGGTATTTATTCGAAAGAATTATATGTGAAAGATTTATATTTGAAGGACATGTTTAATTGTTTGTACTCGTGTTCCTTATTCGTCTGAGCAATAATTATGATGTTCTTGTTGCCTTGTTGTTATATCACTGGTTAATTTTGTTGTTATCATTGCTAGTTATTTTTCAGTACTATCGTATACTGCTATATTGCACAGGTTATTTGACTAATGAGTGTCTTGACTATACCTCGTCACTACTCCACCGAGGTTAGTCTTGATACTTACTGGGTACTAACTGTAGTGTACTCATACTACACTTCTGTACATTTTGGTGCAGAGACATGTATTGGAGATATCTTACCCGGGCAGAGTTAGTGTGTTGATCGCAAGGATTTAACGTAGAGCTGCTTGGTCGTTGCAGTCCCTTGGAGTCTTTCCATTTTATTGTACTGTCAACTCTTCTTCGAACAGTATTGTATATTCGATCTTTGAGATTCATTGCATGTATTCAGTTAGAGTTCGTGACTCAGTATTACCAGTCTTGGGAAGGTGTTACAATTATTTCCATTGTTGGTTTTGATTAAAAAAAATTAAAAAAAAAAACTTGAATTGTAATTGTAATCGGCTTATCTAGTCTTAGAGACTAAGTGTCATCACGACACTTGTGATGGAATTTTGGGTCGTGACAATAAATGAGTTAGTACATCATCAACTACCCAAAAAAAAGATAGTTAAGTTTGTATGGACTAGCGTCCTTAGTTCTTGCATTATTTGGCGGTAATAGCTTATATGTGTTAAGTTTATACACAATACCGTATTTTTGTTAAAGTTTATTATGCAAGATATCCTTGAATATAATTATTGCTTTTAGATACAAAACTCTCAACAATTGTCATAGAGATCACTGTAATAAAGAAATAAATTTTAAAGTAGAATGTAAATCACAAAAATAATATCAAATTATTGATTGACTAATAATCCGCGCCATGTTTGAGAGTGATTTAAGTATTCACTAAATTTAACAGCAAAGTATAGATTATTTTGGTAAATAAACTAATTTTCAAATTTCTCTAACAATTTGAATTATTACTTCAAATTTATAATAAACAAGCTTTTCTTTTGATTTGATATTCTGCTTATTGAATCATGACCACACTCAATCACGAAGTCCAAGTCGGGATCTAATATATGAAAACTTCAATCACCGTAAAATATTGATTATGGAGTCCAAGTCAAGTTCTAAAATAACAATTGTACAATTTATAGAAAACACTCCTTTTAGGGATAGATCATCTCTCCTTGATGAATACAAAAAAGTAATTTGACAAATTTGGTATCATACAATTTAACATTTTCTCAAAAGAGTTGTTATTACCATTAAATCTAAATTATTTTCTTTACTTGTATACAAATTTTATTAATTGATGTTGAACACACGTGCAACGCACATACACTAAAGCTAGTATATATTAAAAGTGGGAAGCCCTTAAGCCTAAAGTAAAATTACAAAAATATCCATAAACTGATGGACTGTTTTACTCATTTTAAGTATTAGTTAGTAATAATATTCAAATAAAAAGAATAAAACTAATTTGAAGTATTGCTCTTTCTTAGAATAGTTGTGTCCTTTCAATGGTATAACTAATATATAGAATAGTTATGTCCTCCCAATTGTATAACTAACCTTTCCATTGAATAATAGTCTTTAACCATAGTCAACCTTTAGAGTTAATGCCCCCAACAGAATATCATCGACAAATAGAGAAATCAAATAAATTTTCTTTTTGCCAACTTCTCATAGAAGTGATTATTCTGGTATAGATTTAACTAATTCATCTCCTCCCATGATAATTCAAGTCCTTGGCTTTTGGCGGTATTTTCTTCTACTATATATCCTCAATCTAGTCTAACTTCTGATGTTAAAGTGAGTTGATTTCATAGAAGATCTATTGAACACTACTCTATATTATCTATATATATCTTTGCGGACTTGTTTTTCTCAAATCTCATTAAAATTACTTGTGACTGTCATTTTAGTGTTTATCTAGAGATTCTATCATTTTTACATGTTTCATGATTCTTTGTAAGTTTTACTAAGTTTATTTTATTTTAATACTTTGTCTTCCATGTGATGTGACTCCCTGAATGATATATAATCAAAAGTAATATCTTTATTAATAACATAGTCTTCCTTAAAAAATATTAACATTTGAAATACCTTATTAGTAATTTTGTAAAAAATTTATTATATTAAAAAACAATACATTAGTTACATGATTAATGCTAAAGAGACCATTTGTTTTAACATATTTCTAATATAACCTCATAAACATATATATTTTTCACGTGTATAAGAAGGTACATGTATTAAAAATTTAAGACATAATTTTTTTTTGCATGGGTATCAAAAGTAAAATAAAATAATTGAAGATATATATAAATGTGTGATTCTTTGTCTGAAATCTTCATTTATATTTAAGAATAGATCGATCTCAATAGTTGTACTGAATCAACTCATGACCAAAATATAGCCCAATAGAAGATAGGGTCAACGAACATATGCATGTGTGTGCGCGCACGCACTTGAAAACTAAGAACAATGGGATTTCAATACGCGCGTATACATAAAATAAAAAAAAAAGCTCTAACAACCTTACTTGACCTAATAATCGACGAGCCAACAACTACCCTCAACTCTCAAGGCCATGCTAACTTAATCTACTCTTAAATAGAGAACTTCGAGATCTTAGAAATTTTTCTAAATTTTTCCTTTCTTTAGCTTTCCTAGAATAAAGGAACCAGAAATACAATGACTAACAATAAAAAATTGTCACTCTACCATGCAGGTCAAGATTGACATATGGTTTGATAGCGACATATTCAATATGAATCAAGAAATGACATCGTACATACGCCTTTCCATAAGACTAATTAACATGGCAACTTAATGGAATTTTTATTGTTTACATTCTCCTATAAGTTATCGGAAATAAAGTAAGAACTTTTTTGAATCAAACAAGAGTTATAATATTGTTAATGATCGATTAAGTCGTGTTAATCCTAACCACTCTTCAGTGCACAGAGAAGTCGAAATGATTTTTACTAATAATACCATTATAAAGAAATTTTACAATGTTCTTCCCCATTTAAAAAAATTCAAATGGGTTATCCTTGGAAGAGGTAAACATTTTAGCGGGGACACTATCTTGTGGCAATTCTTTATAGAAATTTATGAATTATTTTAACACAATTGCTTTATAGTTTTCACTAATTTAATCTCATAGTTTTCATATGTAATTTTCATGTTAGTAACAATGAAAAGAAGGATGAAGTAGGAGAACAGTTGCAAATAAAAGGTAAGTTAAAATTACATAAGTTCTGTTACGCGGCGCCTTCCTGAAGTTCCTTGGAAGGGCGACGTAAGGCTAAGCAA
>AWOL01S0031359.1:0-37578 GCA_000715115.1 Nicotiana otophora
TATCCTTTTGCAACAAGACGAGCCTTAAGCCGATCAACCTGGCCATCTGGGCCGACTTTGACTCCATAAACCCAACGACAACCAACAGTAGACTTACCTGCAGGAAGAGAAACAAGCTCCCAAGTGCCACTCGCATGTAAAGCAGACATCTCGTCAATCATAGCATGTCGCCATCCTGGATGAGATAGTGCCTCACCTGTAGACTTAGGGATAGAAACAGTGGACAAAGAAGATATAAAAGCATAATGTGGTGACGACAGACGATGATAACTTAAACCGACATAGTGGGGATTAGGATTAAGTGTGGATCGTACACCTTTGCGGAGTGCAATTGGTTGACTAAGAGGAGACAAGTCCGCAGTAGGTGCAGAATCTGATGCGGGGCGTGAATCACCTGGGCCTGATGCTGGATGTGGACGACGATGATAAGTCAAGAGTGGTGGAGCTGCAGAAGGTTGAACTGGATTATGTGGAGGAACTGGAGCTATAGGTGGTGGAGCTACAACCGGAGCTGTAGGTGGTGGAACTGGAGCTATAGGTGGTAGAGCTACAACTGGAGCTATAGGTGGTGGAGCTACAACTGGAGCTGTAGGTGGTGGAGCTGGAGTGACTGAATCTCCAAAAGATGAAACTGGTAATACCTCATAAATATCTAAGTGATGACGTGAACCTGTAAAGTATGATTAGGTTTCAAAGAAGGTAACATCAATGGACATAAGGTACCGCTGGAGGTCAGGAGAGTAGCATCGATACCCCTTTTGTGTTCTCGAGAAACCCAGAAATACGCACTTAAGAGCACGAGGAGCTAACTTATCTGTTCCTGGAGTAAGGTTATGGACAAAACAAGTGCTTCCAAAGATACGGGGTGGAAGAGAGAACAAAGGTAAGTGGGGAAACATGACAGAGAATGGAACTTAGTTCTGAATAGTTGAAGATGGCATACGATTAATTAGATAGCAAGATGTAAGAACTGCATCCCCCCAAAAACGCAACGGAGCATGAGATTGTATGAGTAGGGTACGAGCAGTTTCAATAAGATGTCTATTCTTTCTTTCAGCTACCCCATTTTGTTGAGATGTGTACGGACAAGATGTTTGATGAATAATCCCATGAGATTTCATAAACTGCTGAAATGGGGAAGACAAATACTCTCGGGCATTATCACTACGAAATGTGCGAATAGAAACCCCAAATTGATTTTGAATTTCAGCGTGGAAGGTCTGGAAAATAGAAAACAGCTCAGATCGATTTTTTATCAAAAATATCCAAGTGCACCTGGAATAATCATCAATGAAACTGACAAAGTAGCGGAATCCTAAGGTGGAACTGACCCGACTAGGACCCCAAACATCTGAATGGACTAAAGTAAAAGGTGACTCTGCTCGATTATCAAGACGCCGAGGGAAATGGGAGCGGGTATGCTTACCGAGCTGACATGACTCACACTCTAGAGCTGACAAGTGAGATAAACCAGATACCATTTTCTGAAGTTTTGACAAACTGGGATGTCCCAACCGTTTATGTAATAAATCTGGTGAATCAGTAACAGGACAAGTTGTAGAAGGAAGACAAGATGTGAGTCCATGTGATTTAGCAAGGATAAGGTAATAAAGTCCGTTTGATTCACGCCCGGTACCAATGATCCGCCCCGTACTGCGTTCCTGTATAAAAACATGGTCATCAAGAAATAAAACAGCGCATTTAAGTGATTTGGCTAAGCGACTAACANATGAGTAGGGTACGAGCAGTTTCAATAAGACGTCTATTCTCTTTCAGCTACCCCATTTTGTTGAGATGTATACGAACAAGATGTTTGATGAATAATCCCATGAGATTTCATAAACTGCTGAAATGGGAAAGACAAAAACTCTCGGGCATTATCACTACGAAATGTGCGAATAAAAACCCCAAATTGATTTTGAATTTCAGCGTGGAAGGTCTGGAAAATAGAAAACAGCTCAGATCGATTTTTTATCAAAAATATCCAAGTGCAGCTGAAATAATCATCAATGAAACAGACAAAGTAGCGGAATCCCAAGGTGGAACTGACCCGACTAGGACCCCAAACATCTGAATGGACTAAAGTAAAAGGTGACTCTGCTCGATTATCAAGACGCCGAGGGAAATGGGAGTCACCTTGATAATCGGCGTAAGCATACCCGCTTCCCAGTTACATGTATTAAGACTGAAGGCGCGGCCAACAAGCATACCTTCAATATTGTTAGTTTACAGATATGTATAGTGTAGTCTTGTCCCACATTGGAAGAGGAGTAATATCTCTTTGTAGTGTATAGCTATAAATAGGGACCTCTTGTATTGTATTTATCATCCAATATCAATAACATATTTTCTCCCGTGCCTCGATGGTTTATTTTGCTCGAGAGCTGGTTGTTGGATTGTTTTGTGGTAAAATAAGCTTCTAGTTTCTGTTCATGACATTTAGGCTTTGCTATGGGGATCACGAAGCACTACTTGTTAAGAGTTTTTTTTTTTTTTTGATTGTTAAGAGTTTCTTTTTTGTTCTTTATGTTTTGACTTTGTCGCTTAAGGACATCTTGTCAGTCCTTTGTGTGCTCTTCATGTCTTACTTGAAATTTTTGTTTCTTTTTTCCTCTTATGATGTGTATAGTTTGTTGTAAAATGTTTTGCTTGATGAGATCATTTTTTTATTAATGCCTTCTATCATTGAGAACATTTAGGGGAAAATAACTTACCTCGTAGATGGTTTTAAGTCATTTTCTTTTATAAATATCTCAATTGTTACTCTATTTCATTTGTTTCAAATAACACATAAATACTGTTGTTAGCCTTAGTATTCAGAATTATCACCGAAACATCATGCCATGTTACATCCCCACCTTCTACTGTTATTTCAAATAATACATGGCTTTTAGTTCACAAAGCTATCACTAAGAGATCACCTCATCCCCATCCCCACCTTCTGCTATTACCATAAGTTACCTACCTTTACACCCAACCAATCTCTGGAAAATGATCTAACAAATAGTTTTCCCAAAATTACTACGCATTGAAAATATTTCATACTATTAGCTGCCAAATTGTGATTTTATTCTACTATTTTAGCTGCACGGTTATAGTTCATGGTATCGGTTTCTTAATTGTAAAATCTTATTCTAATTCAATAAGTAACTTATATGTGATGTCATAGGTGGAGTAGTGGGAAATTGCAGGTGATTGTTGGTACGGTATGTATCATGAAGTTCCCTCATTTCTTCTAATTTTCAAATGGCAATCACCATACTTAGAAGTTCTTTTCTTTTTCAGGTCGCATTTGGTATGGGAATTAACAAGCCAGATGGTTAGTACTTACCTGGTTATATCCTTTTGACATGTCTTATCATATAAATTCATACATTAGTGAGGATATTATTCTTCCCTGCCTCCGCCCCTGGGTGCTTAGAAAAGGTTCATTTGACAAAAATTTCTTTAAGCAAGCTTGTGGATCTTACTCTATAAACAAAGGGTTTGTTTGATAGAAAATGCGATATCTGAGGATTGCTATCACTCAAGATTGGATAATATGGAATGGGTTAAGAGTCAGATAGGGAACCTTTCTCGGGCACATGGTTTTCATTGTCCTAATAATAATCTAGTTATTATATATCAAAAAAGAATAATGATCTAGTCTATTGCCTGATACGCGACGTGATTAATTTCTTCCTTCCAATATCTTAGGCATTAAGATTTTCTTTCCTTCCCCGGACCCTGCATGAATGCAGGATGCTTTGTGCATCGGGCTGCCCTTTTTAATAAAGTTATTAACAATTATTGCCTAACCCCAACTCTATCTTCGTCGACTTTTTTTTTGTTTCTTTTTCAGAACCAACATTCTTTATCTCAATCGAGATACGATGTAAAAACATAAGAAAAATAGCAGCACAATAATTTCAAACCAGTAAAAGATTTTTCAATAAAGAAAATCCTACCAATTCTTCTTCAGCAACTAGTTAACATAAATTGCAAGCAAAATATAAATAAAGGGAAAAAACAAAACTGAAATAATTGCAAGTTGAAAAAAATTTAGAAGGAACAACTAAACGGTATCTTTCTAGCAATCTGGAAATAGCCCGTCAGATATGCGGAGGAAGGAGGGATGGGCATATGGTAGTCATCCCTGACGGCCAAATAGAACAATGATAGAGCAGCTGCAGCCAGGGAAGGTTGGACGTGGGATTAGATCATGGGAATGGGTTGCATAGAAGCAGCATCGACAGCAATGACAACAGAGAAGGGTTGGTTTGAGGCTGGAATAATGGTGCCAAACTGCAGCCATGGATATTTCGTTAGAACCTGCTAAACAACAACAACAAACCCAGTGTAATTCCACAAAGTGGGGTCTGGGGAGGGTGGAGTGTACGCAGACCTTACCCCTACCTTATGAAGGTAGAGAGGCTGTTTTCGATAGACCCCTGACTCAAGGAAAAAACTAAAAAGAAGCAGAAACAACAAGTAGTGGCCATAGCAAGCAAAAGTGATATATAAATCGTAGCGATAGAGACAACATATAGTAAAAGAAATCTACGGATACGAAGAAATGAAAACATGAGACTAATACTAATGTTATCGGCATGAAAATGAGATACACCCGCTTAACCACTATCCTGCTACCCTAATTCTCAACTTTCATACCCTTCTATCAAGGGTCATGTCCTCGGTAAGCTGGAGTAGCACCATGTCATGCCTAATCACCTCACTTTTTAGGCCTACCTCTACCTCTCTTCAACCCTCCCCCCCTGCCAATCTCTCACACCTCCTCACTGGGGCATTAATACACCTCCTATTCACATGCCCGTACCATCTCAACCTAGTTTCCCTCATTTTGTCCTGCACGGGGGCCACTCCCACCATGTCCCAAATATCAACATTCCTTTTCTTATCTAATCTGGTATGCCCACACATCCATCTCATCATCCTCATTTCTGCTACTGTCATCTTTTGGACATGGATGTTCTTCACAGGCCAACACTCTGCCCATATAACAGAGTAAGTCTAACCACCACTTTGTAGAACTTACCCTTAAATCTTGGTGGCACCTTCGTATCACATAAAACCCGGGAAGCGAGCCTCCATTTCATTGATCCCACTCCAATACAATGTGTGACATCCTCGTCAATCTCACTATTACCTTGGATAACAAATCCGAGGTACTTGAAACTCCCCTCTTAAGGATGACTTGTGAATCCTGCCTCACTTCCG
The DNA here is from genome assembly GCA_000715115.1 of Nicotiana otophora. Taxonomy (NCBI): domain Eukaryota; kingdom Viridiplantae; phylum Streptophyta; class Magnoliopsida; order Solanales; family Solanaceae; genus Nicotiana; species Nicotiana otophora. Next base: position 5,218 of record AWOL01S0031359.1, read on the forward strand.
CGTCTGCATCATGAGTCACGTTGCTAAACTTACATTCCAAATACTCTGTTTTGGTCCTACTCATCTTGAAACCTTTTGACTCCAGGGTCTATCTCCAAACCTCCAGCCCCGCGTTAACACCACCTTGCGTCTCATCAATCAGTATTGTGTCATCCGCAAATAACATGCACTATGGCACCTCCTCTTGAATGTGCCCCGTCAGAACATCTATCACCAAGGCAAATAAAAACAGGTTAAGCACGGATCCTTTGATGCAAGCCCATCTCGACAGGGAAGTGTTCCGAGTCTCCTCCCACCGTTCTAACCCGAGTCTTAACGCCATCATACATATCCTGGATCACCCTAGTATATGCTACGGGCACACCTCTAACCTCCAAGCATCTCCAAAGAACCTCCCTCGGAACTTTGTCGTAAGCTTTCTCTAGGATAGTGAACACCATCTGCAAGTCCGTCTTTCTTTCCCGATACTGTCCACCAGTCTCCTAATAAGGTGAATGGCTTCACCCAGATGAAGTTTTGACCATCTACAACCTGCTATAATGGGGAAATAAGGTGATTCACACATGTTGTAGCACGATTAAGAAAGTATAATGCTGTTAAGAGATGATTAGCATCTCCTGGGGAGCATCGGGTAAAATTGGAACATACACGAACAAGAGGAAGAAGAAAGAGAGAGTTGATGGTGTAGCAAAGCTAGTTGCTGACTATCTATCTACCAGCATTAGGAGAGTAATGCAGTGTAGACTCTTCAGCACTAGGATGACTACAGTTCAAATAGCTTTATGTGAGAAAAATCAAACATTTACGATTCACTGGAATCTTGTTTCCCCAGTCCTATCATTCAGTAGAGACGGAAAAAGATGTCATTTGCTGGACAGTTGTCTTAATACATCTTATCGAGAAGTTTGTTTGAAATGTATAAATTTCTTATCCATCTAAGACATTTAGAAGCAGCTATTGGAAATGGTCTTTCCGTTTTTTAACAGTGTCCTCATAAGATTGAGGGACCATGGGTGGAATGCTGTGTCTGTTTCTCACCTAGTTCTCTTCTTTCAAGAAATGAGAGGAGTTCTTTTCTTGTAGTGCCCTAATAATATTGTTAAGCTTCTTTACTTGTGAAACAAAATTATCCCTAAGCTTCTTAGACGTCAATTTCCTTTTCTACTTTATGGCGAGCAGAACATAATAGTTAATATTGCTTCTTCTATTAATCTGTTATTCATAGAGGTATTCTGCTCTGATATGGTAAACTCAGTCCTACTTATTCATAGTCAGATTTGTCGTCCATCACAGCTTGAGCAAATCAATGGAGACTTACTACCAGGTCCTAATTCCCTACCCCAACCTTATTTTGCATGATATAGGCTTTCTTTGTCTAACTGTCTTTCTACAGGAAAGTGGTCGAGCGGGAAGGGATGGACTTCCTTCTGAATGCGTTCTTTTCTTTAGACCTGCTGATGTTCCTAGGCAGGTAAAATTTGTTTGGACTGATACTGTTAATGTTTGAGAAAAGGCATAAGTTGCCCCTTAAACTTGTCCGGTAAAAACATTTACACACTTTAACTTTACGGGCGACCCATCACCCCACTGTTCTTGTTTGAAGCGAATTTATTTAACCCCTAGTATGTCACAACACGTGTTTAAGGGGCAGTTTTGATATGAGGTGGAGTGAGGAGAAGGGTTTATTCTAGTGAAACAAAAAATTAAAAAGGAAAAAATATGGTAACGACACGTGTCAGCGCGTGTAAAATACAGTTTTGATCGGATATGGTTGTGACATATTAGGGGTTAAATAAATTCGCTTCAAACAAGAACAGTGGGGTGATGGGTCACCCGTAAAGTTAAAGTGTGTAAATGACTTTGCCGGATAAGTTTAAGGGGCAACTTATGCCTTTTCTCTTAATGTTTTAGTGCAAGATGATGTAATATGTGGCTGTTGTGGTTTTTGGGCAGAGTTCTATGGTCTTCTACGAGAATTCTGGATTGAAAAATCTGTATGACATAGTACGTTATTGTCAGGTATGACTCCTCAACTCTTTGCTTTGATGTTTTCTGTGCCTTTTTTACTTGGTTGGCTATAATGTTGGCTGTTGAGAATTTTTTCATATTAGCGGTTGTGTTGTCTATATTGATGTCATTCTGATTCCATGCGAATGCATACCTTTTAGTTATCTTATTTGCTTGCTATTAAAAAGAATCCATTAGTAATATAATCTCACTCAAGGGATATAGCAACAGCTCATTCTGCTTAGAATATATCAGTAGTTTCTTCTCCCAAAACCAGCTAAGGTACTTGGATAAGCCTATATAAATTGAGAATTATACAATTATAAACATTCAATATGCCCTGTAAAAGTGTGCAAATAAGCAGGAGATTTTGCTGGTATGGAAAGGAAAAAGTGATGTAATTTCTTAGTAATGTTTGAAGGTCACCTTACGATATCATCTGATTACCTAAACCCTCACCCTGTCCACATATGAGGAAGACAGTTTAGATGATAAACATCTTTTGTGCCTTCTCTTGTACTGCTTTAGTTTCTGTATGGCTTCCTCCTAAATTGACTGTTGAAGAATTGTCAGTAGGATTCATATGACAAAACTTAATACCTCTTTTCTGTTTCAGGACTTCTAGTCACAATCACGATTTGCACATTTAATGTGAAAATTTCCATCATAATAGAACTACCCCAGCTATCCTTTTTTTTAAAAATCTAGGGAACGTTATTTATATTGCTTTTTGTTATTTGTGAGCACTCAAGGCTAATAACTCTAGGTACTTCTAATTTCACATAGTATTCCTTTTGAACATTCAATCTAATAATACAATGCCCATTCAAACAATATTTTGAAAGAAGTAATGCCATGTGCTATTTTCAACTGTGTTTTTAGCTTAATTCTTTTTGTCATCTTCTGAATTATACCATACTGGTCATGCTGAATTCTTCCCTTCTCAAGAAGACGTAAGCTTTATATAGATTGATGCAGTCTCTTCCTTTATTTCTGGTACTATGCATGGATGGACCTCCTTTGTGCCAGTTTATTGATCTCCTACAATCATTAACCAATAAAAAGCTCGGTGTCAAACTTAGAATATGATAGGGAAAAAAATTAGAATATGAAAAAGGCTCCATATTAAAGCAATATGTTTTTGATGAAGAGATTTATAAATGGCATCAAGAAGATGCAAAAAAGAAATACAAAAACAGTTTTCTAGCTCCAGTACAATGAATCCTAGACTAGAGTTAATGAGCTAACAAAGTCCAAAAAATTGTCAGGGGAGTTTACAGGTGTAAGAGTACTTCAGCTGTACAAAAATAAAAGACATTTAGTGTTAAGGGAAAGGTTTGGAGTTGCTATTCCTGCCAGCTTTCCAGCTTCTGCTATAAACTTGCATACCATTTTGATGTGAGATGCTCTTAGAGTACCTGGCTCCTGAATACATCTTTTTTAAGCTGTAATTGAATACTCCCTCCGCCCCAATTTGTTTGATGCATTTAGGATTTCGATAGTCAAACTTCTCAATTTTGACCGCAAATTCGGCCATAGAAAATCGTTAAAGTTTTTTGAAATAAAATTTACATATTTGGAAACTACATAAAAGTAATATAAATCTCAATAATTAGCAATTCAAAATATTTAAAAGGTATATGCAAAAATCTGGTCAAAGAAAAACTCGTTTGACTCTCGAAATTCGAAAGTTGCAGACTAGTTAGATTGGGAATGCAAGAGAGTTTGTTCTGATATTATGCTGGTTTTCCATTCCTGTCAAAATAGGAATGATGGTTCTTGGTTGCTTAATCCGTAGTTGTATGTACTGACATTATTTAACCAGTAAGTGACAGTTGCCACAAGTATACTGGTTTTATAGTTTTGCTCGATAAGAGCCATTGCTCCCAAGTTATAGGGAACCCGGAACTCAATTTCTACTAGTGCTCATGTATAAACAGTTTATTGTTAACAATCAGCTAGAGGAATAAATATCTTTTTGTTGCAGTCTAAAAGAGAGTGCCGTCGAAGTGCTTTCTTCCGACATTTTGCTGAGCCTTTACAAGAATGTAACGGTATGGTTCACTAACTTCGTAAGTGGATTGTGATGTTAACTTGTCACAATAGCCAGAAGAGCACCACAACTTCACTTGACCTTCATCTTGCTCAGGAATGTGTGACAACTGTGCCTTTTCAAATGAGGTGAAAGAGCTGGATGTCTCAAGTACGTTGTGTTGACTTTAATAGTCATACTAATCTTCTTTTTATGTCTATAAGTTCTCTAAAGGCATGGCTTTACCTTAGTCTGTCTTTCGCAGTCTTCGATAAGTTATGTTAGTTTTAGTTATCAACCATTTTCTTGGATTTAAGATATGATCATTTTGATCCGACAATAAAATTGTTGATATATATATATATATAACAGATGTTCTCTTTCAACAGTCTCCAACAAATTAACGAATATCCTAGTAGTGAATGTTTTCTGCAAAAGCAGCTTTACTGAGTAATATACAAGCTCACGAAACGTGAATTCTTACTTTAAAATGTCCATATTTCACTTGGCTTTAGTTTTTCATTTTTCTAGTATACCTTAATCTGGGCATATATATGATGCAAATATTCGAGCTAAGGAAGTCTGTTCTTGTTTTTGCATGTTGACTTCTTGTCTAAGTCTGAATTTTATAGTAGATATACAAGGACAGCACTGCATCGTTCTCTTCGCCCCTTTGTTTTCCTTGAAATAGAAGGAGAAAGGTCTTACTTATTCAAGGGGGATGAAAGATAAACAAAAGGGATAGGGAGCTTTATAATAGGAGAAGGAGAAGGGTTGTGGTTGGTGTGTCACTGGGCTGGTAGGGAACCCGTAAGAAGGGGGATGACTGCCCTAATTCACATTGAGATCTTTGACATATCGAGTAACGCCTCTTTGTATTAATTTTTTATTAAGCGGAAAGGGAAAAGTTATTTTCTGACAAACAAAAAGAAGAATCGACAACTCCAGATTTGTACTTTTAATTGAAAAATATTTATTTTTTTGTAGCAGTTCAATTAAGATGGATCGACTGGCATAGATCTATATTTACTTGTATTAGTAATAAATTTCCACATTGATTAAGGGAATCTAAAGTGGTGTATAAAGATTATTCGGGTATCCACTCATTACCTTACGTGTGGTTTGGTGCTCATATTTTCATATGGCATCAGATCTAACCTTTGATATGCTGGTTCATTGTCTAGTACTCATTTAGTTCTCCTTCCTTTCTAATAGGGATAATTCTATTTATTCTCTTCTCAGCTCATTCTTACGATTTTGGACTTCTCTATCACAATTCACAAATATTCCTGCTTATTGAATCATCGTCTAGTTATTCTCTTCTCAACTCATTCTTACGATTTTGGACTTCTCTATCACAATTCACAAATATTCAAGCTTATTGAATCATTGCCTCTACTGTTTTGGGCTTTTCTCAATTAACTCCTAGCTCATTTGAGTCATCTGCTCCAAGCGTACTCTTTTTCTTGAGTCACTACGGTCTATCTCCTTTAAAAAATTCAAATTTGAAAGATATAAAGTCACCCGATGATTAAGGGCACTTTATCAAAAAATTAAAGAAAGGTTTATAAAGATCTACTCCACCAATTGACTTAGGGTTGGGTTGGATGGTCAAATTCTTTGACAACTAGCTGCACTGAAAGAAATCATAGTATTTAGGATTTCTAAGCTCCGTTTCTCTCTCTCTATTCTTCTTCTTTTTTTGTTGGAGGGTGCACAACTATTGTTGCGATTGTTCTGTACTCCAATTAAAAAAATATCATTCTTTCAGATTTTATCACATCTACAATGCGATGCTTCAAATTTAATCTTGTTTCCCATTGGGAAGTATCTTTCTGCTTATGCTTTATTTGTGTGCAGGTCATGCAAAACTCGTTGTCTCTATGCTGAAAGATATACAAGAGAATGATCAGAGGGTCACAATGTTGCAACTGGTGGAAAAGCTAAAGGTTAATCAGAAGAACCTAGGTAAGTTTCACAAAATCATGGCATTGCAAAAAATATGCTTTTCTTAGAGAAAAAGGAAGTCCAAAACAGAGTCTTGAGCAAAAGCAGTCTCAAGTATCATTAGGCCAAATCAATTCTTTATGTCAAGGGGAAAATATGGCTACTAAAAGCAGCTTTTACATGGATATAGATTTTGTGTCTTGTCTCAAAGTTGGATTGTCTCCCCCCTTAGCATGAGCGTGTTCCCCTTTCATCCACTGTCTTGGTCAATGCTTATATTGAGAGCTTAATGTCGGTCTAACTGAGCAGCTTCTTTCCAAATGCAGTATTTTATTATCACTCTGCTACTTTTTTGCTTTTAGTTCTCTTATTTTGTTTCTTACTTTAGGGATAGCAGACATAGAATAAAAAATTTAGCGTTCTTGGTATTTACCCAGGTTCTGATCTGAAAAAAGATGAATTGGAGCAACTTGTCATCAAGCTTATTTTGGATCATGTTCTTGTAAGGACTCTTTTTATTTATTTTTATTTTCTTAAGTTACTCTCTTACTTTACTAACATATCAGAATAGGAACTTAACACTTCAGCCACAAATTAAATTTGAGGTAACAAATTTTCAAGTATTAAGCTGTGATCCAAGTTTTGGACAAGGGTGTAATAGATTCTAGTTTAGAGGGTAAATAGAATTAATTACATGAACAGAAGTACAAAGCATATAAATAAAACTTTCCCTTTTCCCCTTTGCCTTTGCAGTAGAAACCTAAGTTGCTCCGATACGGCAGTTTAGGTGTCGCACCCGTGTCGACACGACACTAGTATGGGTGTGGGTATGGGATCCATACCGGATATGGTCAAACAATTTTGGGTACTTTGACCACGACTGACGGAAAAATTCGAGACGAGATACAATTTGATTCCCGAAATAAGAACCATAACTAGGGTAAATTTGAAGAAAATAGCATACCTTATCTAGTAAATCAATCCTTTACTTATCTACAATTTGAGAATAAAAAGAAAATCCACACTTCACAAGCTATACGTAAGTATTCCACAAAATTTCTCATAACTTAGAGATATTTTTATATTTTTATTTTTTTGAATTATTTTTAGCCGGATCCCCACACCCACATCCGTACTAGGATCCGTATCCCCGAATCTTAGAATTTACATGTCAAAGGATCCGCACCCGTGTCTGAGCAACTTAGGCAGAAACAAGCCAGGGAATAATGGATATGATTATACGAAAAGTGTATCCGCTTCTGTCTCCTTTCCCTTTCCTAAGTTTTGAAGTAACATCTTTGTGCCTTTTCCTCCATGCAGAAAGAAGAATATCAGCATACTGCCTATGCAACAAATGCTTATGTCACAGTAGGACCTCTGGCAATGCAAGTATTGCAAGGTAACTACCCTTCTCTCCAGATACGCAAATATGCAGCATCTCAACCTTCAAATAACATCCTCATCCTACCTCTCAGGATGCACAGTATTCAACTTTATCATTTTGGTTTCTCCCTTCAGAAGTCAAGTTGATGAGAAACAGCACACCCCCCCCCCCCCCCCCCCTGTTGGTTCCACCTTCAATATGTGATGCAAAGTTATTGCTGATGCGTGCTACTTTGAAGTTGTGAAGTCGGTGCCTTGCACCACCACTTAGTCCAGTTTAAAGGTTTGTTCTTCCGTCAATCAATCAACCATAAGGACAACCACCTCATCTTGCACCCACTTCGTAGAAATGAATTTTTTATTTTCCTTTTCCTTTTCCTAGTTGGATGCTTTCTAAATACTTAAAGGGATTGTCGTGGTTGTGAGAATTAAGAAGAGTTCTGCTGATTTTCAGCCAATACAATTAGTATTAGACAATTTCTTCATTCTTTGCTTTAGCACTTGGACAATTTCATTGTTCTAGAGATGAGCAAAGTGTGAATCCGATCTTTTCAATGTTTTGGTCTCAAGTTTTTGGCGAAGTTTTTGCCTCATTTAGTGTTCAAGCTGAGTTTGAGCTTGGCTTGAAAGAATGCTAAGTCAAGCCCAGGCACAAAGAATTCGGCTAAGCCAGCTCTTTATCATCTCTAGTTACATACAAATCAAAGAAAGGAAAAGGACTTCAAGTCATCATAGAGTCCTGTAGACATCTAACTTCTTTTTCTGGTTAACTTTCAGGTAAGAAAATTATTACGGTTGAGATGTCAACTAGACAATCAAGGACCTCGAGCAGTATGAGATCATCCAAACGAGAAAGATCATCAGGATTGGATGATAAGCTTGACGAGCTGCGAAAAGAACTCGCATCCATCCATGGGGGAATATTCCCTCATTCTGTATTATCTATGCAACAAATCAGTGCCTTGACTGCACAGAAACCAAAATCAATTGAAGAGGTACACTCCTACTGTTTTTTCTTACAGAGTAGATGCTTTAACTTCTGACTTTCGGTGTTTCATTACTTGATTGTCTTTTGTAGTTACTAAAATCTTCAGGAAAGAGGACATTTACATTTGTTACCTCCAATTGTCTGGTTTTTCCTTTCCATTCATGTCAAAGTAAAATCTATGTTGCTAAAAGGAAAATCTAGTGATTGATACTGTTATCCACTAAACATTTATGGACCCCGCTTTTACGTCTCGCGCAAAATATTCTCTTACATTACTCCAAAAATTTAAGAAAAGTAGGCAATGACTTCCACAGTTTTCCTCTCTTAATGCTGAAATATTCACATTTTCAACTCTTGACATAATAATAGTGCCAAATCAAGTACAGACTGAGACGAGTATAGGAAAAATTTACTTTCTCAAAATGGATTGTCTTCGGGTATGGCCAAAGAAAGGAAGTAGGACAAGTAATTTGACAAAGAGAGTTCAAATTTTTAATGAGGACTTTGCAGAGTAATTGTACCTACTGTATGCTTCGTGTGCGTGCAACATAGTTATTTCAAAGCATGATAAATTTTGGCCTCTTAAGTAGTGAGATGCAGAGATGCAATGTTTGTTTGGTATGAAAATGTAAAAATCCTTCTAGCTAAGAGCTGAGACTGCTATAGTTTAGACGATTGTATTGATAGCACAGCCTTACAGCTTCTCATGTGATGCAATCATCTGAAAACTACTCTATATTTCATGCAGTTGGAGAAGATTATTGGCAAGTTGAAGACTGAAAAATATGGGTGCAGAATTCTTGAAGAGATTGCCAGTTATAAGTCTGACCCCCAACAAGATGCAGATGGAAGCAAAGAGAGCAAAGGCAATGCTGTTAAGAAGTTGAAAACCAAGAAAGCTCTTGTAGTCCTTGAAAGTAGTGAAGATGAAGCATGAAAATACGTCATGCATTAGGAAGGTTTTGGAAATTCTCATTTTTCTGGAAATATGATGATATTACTTGTGCATAATATCTAATATGCAATGAATGGTGAATGAAAATTTGTATGAAGTGGGCTTACTTAGATTGTAGTTTACCCATCGATCTTGCATCGAAATTCGAAATCTTTGTTACACCTCTCGTTCACGAAAAATCTTTTAAACACTCAACCTTTTAAAAGTGTCTAAGACACACCATTTTTGTGCTTGATCAATTTTTCAAGCACAAGTACTTTAGGAAAGGTTTTACTAAAATCCCAATTTTTCTGACCTCAAATCGACCTTCAAATCCTCATTTTATACTTTAGGAAAGTTTTTACTAAAATCCCAATTTTTCCAATTCAAATCACCAATTAAATGATTAAAATAAAGATGGAATCATGAATAATGGACAAATCCGAGTTAAAAATACCTACCCTGATCCAAATCGTGAAACTCCCATCCAAAATCGCCCAAAACCGAGCTTTATAATTCAAAATATGTTAAAATGAATCAAACCCTCAAAATAGAGTACTATATAATATGCCCAGGTGTTATACTTCGTGATCGCGAGACCTACGTCGTGATCATGAAGTGCCCCAGAATTGGCCTACGCGAACGCGAGTGTCCTGTCGCGAATGCGATGCGTGACCACCTTGCCATGACACGAATGCGGGAAGCCTTACGTGATCGCGAAGGCTTATAGCTTGAACCCCCCCCCCCCCCCCCCCCCAGATGAACTCCCTTCTATGCGAATGCGTCCACACTAGCACGATTGCGAAGATTACTGCACCCAAACCTTCGTGGAAGCGACCTTCACTTCGCGAACCAACAGTTCTAAAACATGTAGAAATGGCCTAAAACCCATCTGAAACACACCCGAGGCCCCCGGGACCCCGTCCAGTCACACCAACTAATCCCAAAACATAACACAAACCTACTCGAGGCCTCAAATCACACCAAACGACATCAAAACTATGAATCGTACCTCAATTCAAGCCTAATGAACTAATGAACATTTCCAAATTCAAAACTTGCACCGAACAAGCCTAAACAACTCTGAATGACCTAAATTCTGCATGCAAGTCCCAAATGATACATCGGACCTATAACAACTCCCGAAATCACAATCCGGGCCTGCTATCAATAAAGTCAACCATCGGTCAAATCTCTCAACCTTCCAAACTTTCAACATTCCAACTTTCTCCAAAAAGTACTAAATCAACCTACGGACCTCCGAATCAACATTCAGACATAAGCCTTAGTCAAAAATCACCATACGAAGATATTGGAGCCATCAAAATATAATTTCGGAGTCGTCTACATAAAAGTCAAACTCTGATCAACTCTTACAACTAGGGCCTTTAACTAAGGGACTAAGTGTCCCAAATCAATACAAAACTCACTTGAAACCAACCAATCACCCCGACAAGTCACGTAACCACAAACACACATAGAAGAGGTAATAAATAGGAGAATATGGCTATAATATACAAAGCGACCGATCGGGTCGTTACAACATTATTGTTGAGTCGTGGGTTATATCTTGTTGTGACTTTGGTATTAATATTGTGGCACATGTGTACGTGTGGTGCGGGTGATTGTTCTTGTGTTGACTATAAGGGTGGCGAGATGTGCATAAGGCGACATAAGGGTGGTGTTATTGATGCGCATGCGGCGAGATAAGGGGGCTTATGCGCGTATTGCAAGTAAGGGAAAATACTTCATTGTGATGCACACGCGGCGAGATAAGGGGGCTTATGCATGTGTAGCTATATAAGGGAAATATTTCATGTGAAGCTCATGCAACATCATAAGGGTGATTTGTGATTATGTTACGTGGCATTTCAGGGTGATTCTTGTTGTTATTCTTGTGTTGGAACGGGTTGATAATTTGAACATGTCATTATTTTCCTTAAATGATTTCACTTTGTGTTTTATGTATTTTGGTCACTTTGTTGTGTTATCACATGTCTATTCTTTGTTGCTATTTATTTGGTTATACTTTCTATTATTTAGTTTTATTATGATATTCTACACAAGGTATTTGTCTAGGTGTCTTGACTTGAACTTTGTCACTACTCCACCGAGGTTAGTCTTGATCTTAATGGATACCGTTGTGGTATACTCATACTACGGTTCTATATATTTTTGTGCAGATCCAGGTACCCTAGAGCGTGCTGGTCGTTAGTGAGTTGATCCCTAGTTGCTGGAGATTTCAAGGTATGGATGTTGTTCGGCTCGCAGGCCTCAGAGTCACCCTCTTTAGTTGCTTTATTACTGTTTATGTATTCCAAACAGTGATGTACACTTTGAGACTTATCATGTATTTCTTGTAGAGCTTATGACTCAGTATTACCGAATTGTATTCCGCTTTTGGTCATATTATGACACTCTTCAACTTTCATTAATATTTAAGTTGGTATTTTCTGTTGATCTCATTATGTGATAGACTTATCTAGTCTTAGAAATTATGTGCTATCACGATCCTTAAGGTGGAAGTTTTGGTCGTGACACCATTGTACATGTTATTGTACTCCATTTGGTAAATATGACGGTATTTGTCTCGACCCATTTGGCGGTAAATATTGGGGGGGTGTATGACTTCATTAAGAGTAAAGTAGAAATTTTAAAGATAAATTATTTCTAAATAAAAAAATATCATATTTTTTGGTACTGACTAAAAGAATAGTGCCACATAAATTAAAACAGACGGAATACCATTTTTTTGTCGTGGGTGGAGCAAATGACGTCCATTTTTAGGTAGGTTTAAATAGTCTCTTAAAATAATCTTATACAATTATAGCCTTGTAAGTTTGCTAAAATTACTTTTAGTGTTCGTCCAATATTTAATAATCGTGACTGTTAGATTTAACTGAAACTGTTTTAAACTATTAATAGGGAGAAAGTTTTGCCAAATCCTAGAAACTGCAACACTATACTGCACTTATGAAAATATATCAAAAAATAGTAGAAACGATAGAAAATGAACATCCAAATATGAGTTCTCGTTAATTTGTTTTCTTATTAAAATTAACAATCAAGAATTTGTTAAATATTTGACGGAAATAAAAAGTGCAATGCTCACAAACTTTAAGGACTAAAACAATGCTAAGACGCTAGTTAAAGGACTATTTTGAATCTACTTCAAACATATGAGACCATTTTTGTCATTTTCTCTTGTGTGTGTGTGTGTGTGTGTTTTTTTTGGTTGGCAATTAGCCATTGAAATAGCGGGACAACTGAATATAAATGGCTAGATGCTTTCACCGGGGACGGCCTGAGATCAGATTGGTGGTTAGTTAGCGTGAAAGATGGAGAAGGCGGCGAAGCCAAGGGGCCGACTGTGTACCCTTTGTAACGAAAAACGCGCCGCGCTTAAACGCCCTAAAACCCTTGAACAAGTACTCTGACGCTCCCTCCTCTTCATTGTTCTTCATTTTTTCCTTTTCTCATTTTGAAGAGCTAAAGTTTTATTCTTTTTTCCCAAAAGATATGCAGGGAGTGTTTTTACGCAGTGTTTGAAGATGAGATTCATAGGGTTATTGTGGATAACCAGCTTTTCAAGCCTGGGGAGCGTATAGCTATTGGAGCTTCCGGTGGAAAAGGTGAGCTAATATAAGATGACACACTTTACTTATTAGTTCGTTCGTTCTAAAAAGAATGACACATTTCTACACTTAGAAATAATTTAATTTTACGCTCTTTATTTTATCCATTTTACCTTAATAACCTTTTCTTACCGCACAAATATCATGCACCACAAAAATTTTACTACTTAAGCTTTTAAGACCCAAGTTTTAAAAGTCTTCTTTTTCTTTTTAAACATAGTCGATACCTTCGACCAAAACTTTAAAGTTTTTATACCATCATGGACAAAAAATTGCTAACATATAGTGACACTATTTCCGTATTAATCTATTCCAAAAGGAATGACACATTTCTATAACTTGAAACAATTAACGTTACACTTCCCGTTTTATACTTAATTAAATGCTTTTAGAACTACACAAATGTTATGGAATGATTTAGACACAAGTTTCAAAAAGTCTACATTTCTTTCATAAACTTCATGCCGATTCAAATCATGTCACATAAATTGGAATGGAGAGAGTAGTATTACCCTTCTTTACTCTCTTGTGAATGTTCTAAAACAATCCACTATCACTTACTACTAAGCATGGATCTTTACTGTAAATTGCAAGCCTCGTTAAGCTTGTCGAAATTGGTACGTCTTCACCCTGGTTAATGTGTTGTTGTAAATTGCCCCATAGTGGAGAGCTGCTCTTTTAATTGGAATTGGGTAGAATGTTTTTCTTTTTTAATGATGATGGTGTTCGTCCAGCTCACACGTACAACTCGACTATTCCATCAGATATCTGCTATCTCCAAACAACACAGTTATCAAGTAACTCTGCCCATAAAGGCTTAGACACATGTGATGAATTCACCTTGTATTTTTTGTCTCTACTAGGACTTGAACCTTAGAACTCATGGTTCTCCTCCCGCTTCATTGACCGCTGGCCACACCCTTGGTTGCTGCACAAAATATTTTCCATATGTGAAAGTTGCTGGTTCATTTTAAGCATGCTTTCTTTCGTACGTGATGAATTAGCCTCAATTGTGATGGCAATCTTTTTTTTTGCAGATTCAACAGTGCTTGCATATGTAATGTCAGAGTTGAACCGTAGACACAAATATGGATTGGATCTCTTCTTACTATCAGTGGATGAAGGCATAACTGGTTACAGAGACGACTCTCTTGAAACAGTCAAAAGAAATGAATTACAGGCATGGAAAATCTTTTAAAGCTGTCAGTTTAAATCATAGGTCTCGTTAAATAACAACTAACTCTGTAATCTATCCTATGCTTCATCTTTATCTTTGGCTTTTCTCGCTAACCTATGAGAGCAAAACTGCATGACGCCAAGCTTATCTCACGTGTTTTTCTTAACTTGACCAACATAGTCTGTGTATGTCTTAGGACATAGCTTGTTTTTAGCCATCTTGTGCTAGATGTTACAATCCTTTGATGGAGGTGAATGGAACCTTGTCTTTTGTAAACCATAGTGCCTAAACTAGTCATAACGAACTTCAAATATGAAATGTTGCAGTTGTTGCTGCTATTTTTCCTATATTATTGTCAAACAGCAGAAAAATCCCAAAGTTTTACCTCTCTTCCTTTACCAGCATCTTAGCTTGAACCATCTCATTCAAAGTAGCTAAGTCAAGAATGGTATCTTGCATGGTAACAGACAATTTCATCTGCACTTTCATGACAGAAGGACAATGTAAAAGTATATGATCGCGACTCTTTTATACTTCCAGGGTCAGCAAACATCCAATAGGAACTTGCTATGTCCAAACATTCTCTGGCTTAGGATAGTGAGGATTCATATAGTCGATCCAACTAACTTGGTTTTGGGGTGTAGTTGTTTATTCTAAATTGAGGAGCCCACATCTTCCACCAATATCTCTTGGTTCTCTGACTATAGCTTTTTTCTCCTCTAATGATGGTGTTCGTCCAGTATAATTTTAAATTGCTACTTTAGCATCACATTAGCATCTGTAGTTGTCATTTTCCGGGTGTTAAGATGTCATTGCAGCATCTAGAGTTTCTACACTAGATGAGTTTGACTTTTTGACTAATTTTTAGCCTCTATATCCACTCAATTTTATTGTGACAGTGTTATTGTTGTCTTCTCTTTTCAGTATGGACTTCCTCTAAAAGTAGTTTCCTACAGCGAATTGTATGGTTGGACAATGGATGAAATAGTGAAATTGATAGGCTTGAAGAATAATTGCACATTTTGTGGTGTTTTTCGCCGGCAGGTAATTTGACATACTTGCATTTGGGTTTATGGATTATATTTTTCATAAATGTCTCCAACGTCTGGACACACATTTCGCACCTTCCCAGCA
Organism: Nicotiana otophora; assembly: GCA_000715115.1. Taxonomy (NCBI): domain Eukaryota; kingdom Viridiplantae; phylum Streptophyta; class Magnoliopsida; order Solanales; family Solanaceae; genus Nicotiana; species Nicotiana otophora. The sequence continues at coordinate 20,455 of AWOL01S0031359.1, forward strand.
ATCTCTATGTAATATATGTCATTGCATAAAAGGTACATGCAAGAGTACAAACTAAGTTTTGAAATATGTGGAATTCTATTCTGTGGCTGACACAGTTTTCTGTTTTTAATTTAGAGTGACCAAGCTTAGTCCAGTCTCCTGAAGTTGCTTTCTTTGCATTCTTCTTGTAGTAAATATGTTTGGAATACTTTCCATTCCCCTAGAAGTTGCAGTTTCTTGAAACTTCTTCTTCGAAACTGGTAATATAGATATGACAGTGATTAGTTTTTGTTTGTAAGGCTCTTGATCGAGGTTCTGCGTTGCTAAAGGTAGACAAGCTTGTTACCGGACATAATGCAGATGATATTGCTGAAACAGTCCTTTTAAATATTTTACGAGGTGATATTGCAAGGTAAAAGAAAAAATGCAATTTAGTTCTCTTTTAAGATTCTCTTCCTCTTTTCCTTCCCCAAATTATTGATAGGCCTTTTACCTCTAACAAACCAGGTTGAGTAGATGCACATCTATAATTACTGGAGAAGACGGGCCAATACCAAGATGCAAGCCTTTCAAATACACATATGAGAAGGAAATTGTCATATATCCTTTTCTAGGTTTTATTGGGCTATCCCTTACTATATCCCCCAAGGAGCTGCTTCTTCCTCAGTTAAATCTTAGTTTTCTGATTGTGATCACTTATGATTGTCTTACCTTAACTTGCTGTTTACGTACGCATACTTTAAAAAGCTGGACTACTTCTCTACAGAGTGTAAGTGTATTCTCTTTCCGTCAACATTCAGTTCTAGTTCTAGGACTTCTGGTCTTCTTTATTTGCTGTTATTATTTCCGTTCTCTTTGTTGAAGCTCTTTATTGTGTGCTGTGTGCATGCTGGTCCACCTTATTCTTTCTTTCCCTCCTTTACAATAGAAAGAAGCGCAGGTGTTGTTAAAGAGGTTTTTGAGAGAAAGTGACAGTATGAACATGTCTTAAAATTGCTACATCTTAGAATAGTTCAGTATTAAAAATTTCTCTCCACATCTGGTAATTCTATATGCCCTTTACTGAACAAAATGATAGTCATGTACCATACACTATCTACATTACAAAAATGCATTTCAGATATATTTTGTCTAGAATATATGAAAGTAGCAACATCTGAACTACCCAAGTACTTCCCAACCACATTATGATTGATCTACTTTTTAGCTTAGTCTGTAACAACAAGTTGACCTCTTTCGTAACATTTTTCGGTGTGAAGATCCACCAGTATAGACCTAATACTACCTTGTATTGTTCCATAATGTAATATTTTTCGGCCAACTGCTTCACTTCTTCAAACTATTGTTAGAGCTCTTCTTTATCAATCTCAGTATAATAATATATCGACAAGATTTTACTCTTAAGCTCTGTGAGAGTTGACCAGTTAGAGCTGGACTGAGAAAGTAGTAATTTGGATGATGTTGAATCTGCAACTACCTCCTTTATATGTCCTTGCTCTTGGGAACACTTAATGATCATCTATTGGTATAATTTTCTTGTATGACATGCATATAATGTCTGTATTACTAAGTTGCTCGAACACGGGTGCGGATCTAGAGGTCGGACCTTCGAGATGTAAATTCTAAGATTCGGTGACACGGATCCTAGTACGGATACGGGTGCTGGGATCCGGCTAAAAATAATTCAAAAAAATAAAATATAAAAATATATCTAAATTATGAGAAATTTTGTGGAATACTTATATATAGCTTGTAAAGTGTGGATTTCTTTTTTATTCTCAACTTGTAGATAAGTAAATGATTGATTTCCTAGATAGATATGCTATTTTCTTCAAATTTACCCTAGTTTTGGTTCTGATTTTGAGAATCAAAATTGTATCTCATCTCGAATTTTCCCGTCCGTCGCGGTCAAAGTACCCAAAATTATTTGACCAAATCCGGTACGGATCCCATACCCACACCCATACTAGTGTCGTGCCGACACAGGTACGGCACCTAAACTGCCACGTCAGAGCAACTTAGTTGCATTATAATATTTGAACTTTTTACCAATGCCAGCCCTTTGCCCATCTATTGATTATGGTTTTACGTTTATTCCTGGTTGTGGGACATTTCTTTCACGTATGTATTGTGAAGGTCCGAGCACTCAATGTCGTTGAGGCTTCATCTCTACTGCATGTGTCAAACATATTCTCAATATAATTGTCTGGAATGAGTGGCAGCAACAAGTGCTTGTTTCCTTTAGATGCCATATGATCCAATACTGAAGTCATCTTACTAATTTGTTTTAGCTTTGTCATATCCTTGTGCATCATCCTAAAAAGTTAGCTGTTATGAAAATGCAGGTATTTATTCCCCTAATGCTTACCGTGGCTTTGCTCGTGAGTTCATTAAAGATTTAGAAAGAATAAGGTAGTTCCCAGTTGAAAGTCTTCCAGAAAAGAAAGTCTCTTTAAAAGTGCTTTCTGTGGTGTATAAATTAGTCTTTCTGTGGATGCAAAATGCTTTTCTTCTTGACAAATAACTATGTAATCATGATGACAGACCAAGAGCCATTCTTGACATTATCAAATCAGGTGAGGACTTTCGGATCTCCACCTCTACAAAGATGCCAGAACAAGGAAATTGTGAAAGATGTGGTTATATATCCAGCCAGGTAAAGATGATTCTTCTAGTGCCTTGCATTTTGCAATACTCGAGTTCTAGCATCTATCTTGAAGTATAATTTGTTCAGATGATCAGTATGCCTTCCCCTTTACTGGTTATTACTTCTTCAAGACGTAACTCGTAAGTGCTGTCATTGGACTATGATACTTCAATCTCCTATGCACTAGCAACTTGACTGGTTAAACTTTCTTCTGAATAATTTTATATCCGTGCTGAATTAGATTTATTTGATATCCCTGCTCCTGTGAGTGATTCCTTGTCATTAGCTGTAATTTGATTTTCCTTCTTGTAGGCATGTTATAAACGATATTTGTTCTTACTAGTTGAACAGAAAAGGACTGCTTGTTAGTAGTTGCATTTAACTGAATTGAGTCCTCACTGGTACATTCCTCGTGTAAATCTGCAGAAATGGTGCAAAGCATGTGTCTTGCTTGAGGGCCTCAATCGTGGCTTACCGAAGTTAGGCATTGGACGGAGTCGAGATCTTGATAACAAACGTAATACTAATATGAGACAAGCTAATGGAACACAAAATTTACAGAGCAAGCAGTGTGGAAGCTTGGACTTTTGAATCATCATATAGCTGTATAATCGTTTGTATGAATTCTCAGTGGTGGTCATTGCGATCTTTGGTTGAAACAGCTAAAAGAACGGCTTTAATTCAGGGTACTGCATTAACTATGTATCCGAGTTTGTTGCGTTTATGGAGGTCTGCAAGAAGCCTCCTAAGTCCATCCTGCAATTTTATTCAAAAGCTTTTAATAACGTTCTTTTCACTTATATACTTCAATTTATCAATGTATGGGATTAAGCTGGGTTTTTTGTTGTAGTACTTAAGTTTATCAATGATCCAATTAGAATAAGAATTCCGTCACCTCCACCTATAAGACTATGTAAAGGATACTGAATAGAACTGCAGCTTCTCCGTAACAAGAGCACGTTATCTCACTGTAACACTTCAGCAATACAAATTAAAAGCCTCATATCAATACGAAATTCAGAGTTAAGAAATTCAAGGTCTAAGGATTTTTCAACAAATGTACAATGAAGATGAGCTAAAACATATGGAGTATTAGCCACATGGAAGTCCTCTTCACCGACTATGACTTCCTGCGCAACATGGGACTCGTCTTTGGCAACTATGACATCTAGCGCACCGCAAAATTCTGTGTTAAGAAATTCAAGGGTCTATCAATGGGTTTTCAACAAATGTACAATGAACATGAGTTAAAACATATCGAGTATTAGCAAACATGGGAGTCCTCTTCGGCGACTATGACTTCTTGCGCACCCCTTCATTAACAAACATCCATGATCCAGCATTTCCTGCATATTCCATCCCAACTGAGTTAATTTACATGAAAATATAGCCAAGAGGCCTCATCCTAGGGCTTTTCAGAACATCAAACTACATTAGATCAATTTCAAATGTAGATAATAAGATTATATTTATTTCTGCATGGCAACACCCCCCTTTAAAAATACCAAGCAAAAAGCAGTTCTGTGACATGCAATATAATCATGTAACTCCTCTTGGACTAGTAGTACATCCTTCCTTCATCAAAAGTAAATCAATCTAACCCAAAGTACATACTCCAACTTTTTCCCCTAATCACTTGAAATCCTACATATCACATACAATAAAATCCAAGAACCTCAAATGTAAATGGAAGAGCCGACTGATCTCAAAAATGTATTGTGAACTGCTAGGACTTCTGATAACTCCCGAGTTGGCACTCATGAACTTGGAGACTTTCTAACATCTTTTAAGAGCTTGAAAAACCTTAAGAGAGCCATCATCTAAGAGGATTTGAAGGTCTACAATATGCCTAAGTGGTTATTTACAAGGAAGAGAACAAGACTTATGGACTGGGATTTGGATGATTAAAATTCAGACCTCCATTAAGTGCAAATAAATGAGGCCTTAGCCCCTCTAGCTTATTTTAATTAAGTTGAATTCTAAGGGTACTTTGGTAAATTACTTAAATCAAATGTAATCCCAAGCATAAATAATTGCCACTAGGGTTATAGTTCATTAGTTTTTGTTGATTGAAATATTGAGGCTCCTTGTGAGTGTAAAGGGAAGAAGCCTTGTATCTCTTCATTGAACCTCTGTTTGATTCTCCTATGAAAGGAATGTCATGTATGGGTTCACTTCTCTTCCCCCTTGATTTTAATCTAGTAATTGAATGTTAGTTTGATTATTAGATTAACCCTTCTTTTTCCAATCTATCATTATTTTCAATCTCTCTCTTGAATGTTTACTTGAATTCCTTGTTCATAACATTTATTTTTATCAACTTCAAATTTTTCTTCTTTCGCTTTTCTCAAATGCTTCGCTAAATTGGTAAAGTCAGATAATAAAGGAAGGCAAGAATTTTTTTTTTAAACCCCAATTAGTCATGCAGTGAAGGGCATCATTAGTAATCTAAGCTACTGGACCATTAGGAGGATAAAATAAAAAAAGGGCAGCCCGGTGCACTAAGCTCCCGCTATGCGCGGGGTCCGGACCACTAGGATCTATTGTACACAGCCTTACATTGCATTTTTGCAAGAGGCTTTTTTCACGGCTCGATAAAATGATTTCCAAAAAACAACTAGAAAATAAGATGTTTATACAAAGGAAGCAGCTTCCAATTGGATTTGTGAATGCCAAACAGAACTGAAAATATTGCTATTCCCTCCGTTTCAATTTAGATGAGGTAATTTGACTCGGCACGGAGTTTAAGAAAAAAAAAACTTTTGAAACTTGTGGTCTTAAAAGCTTAAGGGATAAAAGTTTCTCATTAAGGGTAAAATAAGTAAAATGAAGAGTTTAAAGTTAAATTATTTTCAAATTTAGAAATGTGTCATTTATTTTGGAACCGATTAAGAAGGAAAGTACCTCATCTAATTTGAAACAGATGTAGTAGTATTTTTTTATTTATTTTGATAACCGTGGTGTCCGGGCCAGCTTGCACACACCTCGACTAATTCCACGGGATACCTGCCACCTCCCACCAGCAATATGTACCAGGTAACTCTATCCACCAAGGCTTGGATAGATGGAAGAAATCACCTAATATTTGCCTCCGCTGAGATTTGAACCCGAGACCTCATGGTTGTCACCCACTTCATTGACCACTAGGCCACACCCTTAGGTGCACTATTTTTATTTTTTTGATGAAGGGAATTTCATTAAATGGCATCAAGAAGATGCATAGCAAGAATTACAAGTCATATACAAAAACCTACGGGACAACTAAGGAGCAGACAAAATCTAGAAAGTGACACTAGTTACAGGGGGCTGATTGAACCAACCAAATAAGTTAATTAAACAAGTGGCTTCAAGGGTGTAGTTGGGAGTTGAAATCCCATCAAAATATCCATGATTCCTTTCATTCCAAATACTCCAAAAAATAGCACCGGATACCATTGACCAAGTTTTTTTGATGGATTTCCCAACTCTCCATGACACCAACTCTCATAAGCTTCCTCAATATTGTTTGGCATAACCCAGGTAAGACCAAAACATTCTCCAATTGTTAGCTACTACTGAACAGTGCAAAAAAAGATGCCTCACTCGGATTCAACCCGGCACATATAACATCTATTCACAGTCGGTATAATCCTTCTGCTAAGATTGTCTTGAGTAAGACGAGCTTCATACAGTATTGTCCACATAAAACCAGCTACTTTTTAGGTAGTTTTGTTTTCCATATAAGCTTACATGGCCATTTGTCCATCAATTCCTTGTTAGAGCATAGATTATCACATCCCCTTTTGACAATATAGATTCTCTCTTTTGATTCACCCATTCCAACCTATCATGCACCTATCCAGCACCTGGGAGTTGATATTTGACATTAGCACCTGATAATTTATTGAGCAAACCTAGCATATCATTCAACTCCCAAAGGATGTCCCTTCTGAAATGTGGAGCCCAAGCACTATTTTGCCAATAATGTGAGATGGTTGCATCTTTATTACTAGCAAGTAAAAATAAAGCTGGAAATTCATATTTCAAGGCCTCTGTCCCTAGCCATTTATCTCTCCAGAAAGAGATATGAGCCCCATTCCCTAGCTTGAGTGATGACTTGAGCTTGAATTCTCCCCAAAGCTTTGCTAGTATTCTTGCTCATAGATATGAAAGTTGAGATGGTATAAATAATCACAATATTAATGGCGCTTTCAACAACTTTGTTATCTTATCGGACTAAGTCAATTCGTTTTTCAGCAAAAGAGAGTGGACAGGTTAAGGCCCGTGTTATCAACTGTTTAGTGTTGCACCTTCATAATTATGCTCATTGGCAAGGAAAAGTATGTCTTAAAGCCTTGATGACGACACTAAAGCGCCCGCTAAGGGAGGCAAGCGCTCAACATATTTTGCGCCTTGTTTCAGGGCTTAAGCCCGCTTTAAACGCGCCTTTGATAACACTGGCTAAGGCTATATTTTGTGTGGGACACGGTGGTAATAAAGAGTACAATTATTGCTAGTCTTTGTAAGCCATCACTTTTCATTTGAAGAATGGATGCACCATGTCATTTTTTACTCCGCATATCATATACGGCTTCAGAAATGACCTGGAAGGAGAGTTTTAAGGTAACACCTCACATCGGCCAATTGGTCTCTCCTTTGGATCTTGCCAAGGGATCTAAAATCATAAGTGTAGAAGGGAAAGAGGCGGTGCTATTTTTCATTATTAAACTTTGCAAGTTTTTAACGATTGCTTAAAGGATACTGATGTGAAGGATCTTGCTAGGCCTTTTAATATACCTAGATCCCAAGAGGAAAAGGAAGAATCACCAATAAAACTGGAATCCATGGGATCAACCTAAGTCTTGGAAAGCTTTATTGAAAGTATAGAGGAAATTTAAGGCAAAAAGGTGTTTAAACATTTCCAAGAGACCTTATTTGGTTGTACAACGTCAAGAGTCACATAAGCAAGAGCCCAACTACCGCAAATTGCAAAAGCAGCTTTGCAAAAAGCCTTTAGACCGGAACACTGTTCAGCAGGAGAGGCAAGCTTTTTTTTATAGGTAATGTAAGGATATTATTGATGTAAAAAACCAGCACTATGGGAATGTCGTGGAACAGTACATCCAAAGGGAACTTTATAGTGTGTAAAAAAGAACTGAAAAAGTCAATCATGGAATCCGGCTCTAATACACTTAGTTGTAGCCTATTGCACCAAAACAACAACAACAACCAAGTGTAATCCCCGCAAGTGGGGTCCAAAAAGGGTAGAGGTAGAGAGGCTATTTCAGATAGACCCTCGACTCAAGGAACAATGAAAAAAGGAAGCAGTAACAACAGGCAGTAATATCAACAAGATAGCAAGAAAACCGAAGCGAAAGAAACAACAAATAGTAATAGAAATCGAAAAATAAGAAAGTACAAAACTAATACTAATACTACTGCCATGGACAAGGAAAACACACGACTAACCACTAACCTTCTACCCTAATTCTCAACCTCCACACCCTCCTATCAAGAGCCATGTCCTTGATAAGCTGAAGCAACGACATGTCTTGCCTAATCACCTCTCCCAATACTTCTTTGGCCTAACCTCTACCTCTCCTCAGACCCACCAAGGCCAACCTCTCACACCTCCTAGCTAGGGTATCAATGTCTCTTCTTCACATGCTAGAACCATCTAAGCCTCGCTTCCCGCATCTTTGTCCTCCACGGGGGCCGCACGCACCTTGTCCTCAATATCTTCGTTTTTAATCTTATCTATCCTGGTATGCCCGCACATTCATTTCAACATCCTCATTTCTGCCACCTTCATTCTCATTTCTGCCACCCTATTGCACCAAACACTAAGCAAAAATATACACTTGAATTGTAGATTAACTACATTGTCCTTCATATCTTCACAAACTCTAGAATTTCTTTCCTTTCATCTAACCCACCATACCACTTCTGGAATAGACATCGAAGTGTCCCTGGATAATTTAAGCATGTCCAACTTGTGCAAGAAAGGAGGTCCAGAGTATTTTTTTGGCAAGCTATCTTCCACGTGCAGATTTATTTCAGACTAAAACAATCTTATAAATCAAATGCAAAGGTTAGATAGCTTCAACAGAAGGATGATAAGTTTTTTGAGAAGAAAAAAAAATAATGGTTTTCAGAAAGAAGGCGTTGGGTTCTACGATCTGAGATCAAAAGACAAACGAGATGCATAGTTTGCCATCCTTCAGAATTTCATTCACATAATAGATTGAATGTTGAAGAGCAGGTTAAGCTGCACAAGATATCAAACAAGTGAAATCAAAGAAGTTCTCTTCAACTTGAAGAAAGGTAAGGACGGAAACAGAAGTGTGTATGTATGAATTTTTTCACAGCAAATTGGGATTTTGGGTGTTCCGATTTCATTTCCGTTGTTGTTAACTTCTTATTTATCCGTAACTGTTACATGTTGTTAACTCCTCTCCTAGACACTGGTGCACACGTGGTATTCAGAACTATAGCCGGTCGTAATGAACTCTATAAGGTTATGTCTAAAGCTACAAATGATAGACTGCAAAGAGGTTTATGCTGATCTGCTAAGCAATAGCCAGTGAAACTAGCTGAGAAAATAACAAAACGAGGGTGGGACAATGTGCTCTAAGGATTGACATCATGCAGCTACATGAGATAATAAATTGGGGAATCTTGGTGCTATACTCGGCATATTTGAATTTCTCCAATTGCTTGTCAATTGCATTGATACTTGTCAGCTAATACAAGATTCTCAGTGTGTCTAGATGGTGCTCCAGTGGGATATTTGGCTGTAGTTGAGGACTTGGAGACTTGGACAGGGGAGCATATCCGTCCCGGCCCACTGCTACTAGGAATGGAGGTATTCATAGGCATTTACCAACATAAGCTTCCATGCTCCTACTTCTGATTTTCATCAGAGATGTCAAGAGAGACAGCTAGTACACACATTCACACAATTTTGGCAATATTGGACCCACTGAGCTGTCAATTCCCTTTATCAAGACTTGCTGCATGATTTTCAAGAGCTTTAAGACTTAAGTTGAAACTTGCAAAAGAATTGTGCTTATGTTTCACGAGTATCAAATGAGGAAGGAAGACTTGGTTGGATTGATTGGTTTGCTTATAGCAACTACCATCAGAGTACCTCTACTTCTAGCAAGCTGAACAACTAAGCCAACATGAACTAGTTGAGGATATCATTAGCAGAACCAGAGGATGGGAAAATAAAACACTGATGTATGCTGAGCGAGTTCACTTAATTATTCAGCTGCATGCCATATCCAAGCATGCTTAACAAATATCAGCATACTGCCTAAGAAAGTCCCTGCAAATTAAGACTGTCAAATCTTTCTGTGGTTTGCTAGACGTGAAGCACATCATAGCAAAGACCTGTATTTGACTGGGATAAAAAAATGGAATAAAGCTTCCATATGAGACACATTCGGTCAATTTATAGCAAGAAGATACCATGTCGTTTAATGGGTAAACACTGGTTAGTAAAGGAAATTTTTTCCGGAAGTAAAGATGCGTGCTGATTGTTCCTGGGTTTGAAGAAGTTGCTCACAATCAGCTGAGTGCTGCAATGCATTCCTATGAGATTTCTAGTAGGATATAGTTGTTACATTTCCTATGCCTTGACCCACAGCATAAACTGAGTCCTCTCCACTTGGTTTTTTGTTTTTTCCAATTTTGTCACCAAGCTTGGGGATAAGTACCGGCGCTGCAGTCAGTGACTCCATACAAGATGGAGGATAAGAACAGTCTAGGAGCTCCAACATTGCTACCACTATCATCTCCAATACTGATTCTAAGGATTCTCTTACATGTCCAACTAGTGAATAAAGTTGGAACACACTTCTGCATCAATTGTTTCACCTAAGAATCAAAAAACTTATGGAGGCTAGTTTGGTTCAAGAAGAGTTGCTAGTCAATGGTTAATTAGATTGAAAGCAATAGTGTAGAACAAACACAGAAGAGTTGTTACAGCTTCAAAGATGAGGAAAAAAATGAAATGACTGAATTATTAATAACTAAAAGTGCTTAAAAGAAACATATTAGCAGCAGCTTATACATGCATCAAAATTACAAGTAATTCAACGAAGAGAACACAGCCTTCAAAGCACTTATACGAATAACAACGAAAAGATAATGAGTACTTTTATATAACATGAGAGGCCAGGGAAGTAAAACTTTCAATACCGTTGGTTTGAATAGTAATTCCAAATCATGCCAATGCCAAATTTTACTCACAAGGACTGGATCAATAACCAATATAGCTCGGGTCTCCAGTATACTCAGCAATTTGTTCAAGTCGCACTTTGAGTAACTCCTTCGTATCACCATCTCGGACAGTTGCAGTCTCATTCTCACTATCCTTCTCAACCAAGTGTCCATAAACACCTTTGTGCCTACCATACAGAACCAGAACGGGACCACCACGCTTTGGCAGAGCTGTCTCAAGCAAGTCCTGATCCACACTTTGTATCAACTCCCTAGTTTCATCCATACATATATCACAAGTCGTCGGCCCTACCACATCCATAATTTCCCCTTTCTGTAGATACAACCTTCCCCTTTTCAAATCCCTACTTATAATCCTAACTCTAATGTGACTAGCAAGCCAAGATACTTTATCACTCCTTTCATCTCTACTTCTTCTGCTGTCCTTTTTCCGCTCCGTTGTTGCTTCATCTCTACCTCTACCATCAAAAGACTGCTTTCTAACCCCATCATTACTATTACTCTTTTCTCCTCTAATCTTCAATTCTTTCAACTTTTTCAAACACCTCTCCTCTTCCACTGAACCTAATTCAGCCACGTCCCGTGCCTGAAGTTTCACCTCTTCGTCTCGTTTCGCAAGCTTTAAAATTACTAAATCCCCATCGCTTTTCACCTCCAAAACTCTTCCTTTCATTCCCATATCTTTTCCTCTCACTACCCTCACTTCCTTCCCTACGTATATTCTTTTCCCTCCCTTTTCCCTATCTTTCTTCCCACCATTAACATCACTATGATCTCCCTTAACACCTCCTTCACCCTTCTTACTACTTTGTTTTGGTTCTGGTATTTCAGGTGTGAATCCAATGCCTTCTTTTGCTGTCCACCTTTTATACTCAACAGCTTTAACATCTTCTTTAGCATTCCTACCTATCCCTCTACCTTCAACCCACCCATAACCTTTTAACAAAGCAGCCCCAAACTCCTCCACCGGCATATCAGTAAATTCATCTATCCCGTTGTGATCTGGTAACCTCTTCATATCTTCTTTAAACTGACGCGCCATTGGATCAATCATTTGGCTGGGGTTAGGGTTAGGGTTAGGGTTTTCGGATTGGCGGAGATTGAGGCCGTAAGAGATGGAATCTGAAGACGGATCGACAGCAGTGCCGCCAGTGTCAAGTTCGAATTGGAGCGGTTGATCGGCGGAAGCGGCGGAAGCGGGTTGGAGAGGGAGTTCAAGATTTTTCATCCGTTTGATAGGGCGCCATTCGTTAGGTTTTGGAGGTATTATGAGTGCGTCTTTGGTGGAACTCGCCGGAGATTTGGATGGGTCGAATTCAGTGACGTACTCTTTATCGGTGGGGGTGGTGGAGTTGCTGCGGGGATCATCGCCGGAGGGGAAGGTCTGAGAAGAAGACGGCGGCTGCTTTTTTAGGTTTGAAGATGGCTTTGAAGAGAGAGAAAACGAAAGCTTCATTGTCGCAGGAATCGGAGTCGGCGATCAAAAACTTCAACGTCGGCGAATTTGCCCAAAACCGGAGAAAAGGGTAACCAATAGCGGAATGGTTGATGTGTGAGTTGTTTCGAAGGAGATTATTACTTTGTTAAAAGGTGATAATGCGGTACAAAACCTTAGCCACTTTGGAATGAAATTGGATTTGTGTGTGATTATGTAACTTTGGTGTATTAACAAGCAGTTTACTAGTACTATAGTTTTTGCATGTTGCTTTTAGCCAACTAATTACGAGTCCGGAATCAAAATAATGCATTTTTGGATTCGAGACACAAAAATAGGTGGAAAAAAAAAGTTAGTGCCCAAAATACATATAGCGCCTTAACGGTCATTTGTCCGTTAATGTATAGCGCCCTTTAAAAGGGCGTTATACATATAGCGCAATTTATAATGGCGTTATACCTAGGTATAGCGCCGTTTATTAATCGCTATACAAATTTTGTGGGCTCACCAATAATTATTTTGCGCTTAACTGACATAACAATAATTCAAATGGGTATAGCGCCCTTATTTAAGGCGTTATACCTCAAAAAATTCGACCCCTAGATTGGGCATTGCCTTATTTAAAGACGTTAAGGGTTTTGTAAAAATTCATTCAGAAAAAATTTCAAGTCTTGTTATATTTTTTTCGTTAAGTTGTTTTGCATTTTGTCATAATGTCTGAAGAGCGAAGAATTAGGGTTTCATTATATTGGGGGGTGAAGTTGTGGTGGCGAATAACTCAGTAAGTTATAGTTTATCTCCACAATGTCATGTTAAGTTGTCAATTACCATAGAATATGATAGATTGGTATCGTTGTTATGTAAAAAAATGAGTATGAGCAAACGTTCGGTGAACCTTAAAGTAACCGGAAGATATCTGTATTCTGTCACTCCGTAAGGGGTTGCTTATTATGCTGAGTTTAACATCGAGGATGATGAAATTATGAGTGATTTTTTGAGGACTCTGGATGAATATCGGGAATTTCTTTTGATAAAAATATTGGAAATGTACGTCAAGGCTGAAGACATTCGCAATAATGAGGTTGCGCAAAGAAGGGACATCCCTCAGTCATCGGGTGGTTATTTTGGAGTAGTTTTAGCCGAACAGGTTCCGGCTGAAAGAGTTTGGCCTGATCTAAACTTATTTTCACGGGAGAATGAGGAGCGAGGAAATAATTTCTCTCCTACTTTACATGATCCACAAGATGAGTGGTAAATTTCAATTTTCCTTTGTGTTACGATATTCTTTTTTTGCTGTATTGAATTTGTATTAACACTCATATATTCCACAAGGGGTATCGGCCAGATATGAATTTTACAAGTTATGAACCAACTCCCAGTTCGAATATGTGTAGTTCTGGTGTGTTGGATCATGGTGGTCCATCCGGGAGTAATCACCAACAAGATGATGTCCATCATGGGATGTCAACACATTACGATTTGTAAGTGAAGTGATATAGCTATATGTAAAGTATTTATCAATTTGAGTAACTCATTATTTTATTGGTTGTGCAGTAAAAACGAGCAACTTGAACGTCCTGTCCTGACTCAATTTCCTGAAGACGACATATTTAATCGGGATCTAGCAGATGCACAGAGTTAGGAAGAGAACAGTGATTATGATAACAATGTTGATGAGTCCGGAGATGACACACCCTTCCCTGATGAGGGTGATGATGAGGAGGAAGAGAATGTTGGACCTGATTTGATGAGGGAGCATGCTCCACCCCCCGTTAGACCAAGAGTGTACGAGTCTCACGTGCCATTTCATTCAAGGGAGATTCCCTACCTTGATCATTTGCCAAATATGTCGGATGTGGATGCCCTTACAAGGGATACTGACGAAATTCGGACAGCAATATGGGATGAATCTAGACCAACAGTGCTGTCAAAGGGCATACTTTTTCCTAATAAAGCGTGCCTAAGCAGGGCGGTGAAAATGTACAGCGTAAAAGAGTGTCGTGAGATGACGGTATGGAGTCAACTCCGGATATATACAAGGTTGTTTGTCGTAGATGGTTTACGGGTTGTAATTGGATGTTGTGTGCGAAGAAGAAGAAAACAAATATGTGGGTTGTGGGTAAATACATTGGCACCCATAATTATGAAATGGACACATTCAGTGGGAATCACTTCAACTTGGATGTTGACTTGATTTCTCTTGTCTTGATTCCACACATTGAAGCATCCATAGGGTACAAGATCAAAGAGTGTATTACATCCGTCCACCAGAAATATGGGTGCACCATTACTAAAAGAAAGACATTTCTCGGGCGCAAACGTGCGTTTGAAATTACTTATGGTAATTGGGATAAGTCATTTGCATCTCTACCCAGGTACATGGCCGTATTACAACACTTTAACCCCGGGACTGTTGTTGAATGGATGCTTGAGCAGAGTCCGGAAATACCAGAATATATATATTCAGATATGTGTTCTGGGCATTTAAACCAATAATTGATGGTTTTGTGCATTTCCGGCCGGTAATATCCATAGACGGCACTCGTGTCTATGGAAAGTATGATATTAAGTTGTTGATCGCCGTTGCAGTAAATGCTAATGGAAGTATATTTCCTTAGCTTTTGCTATTTGTGCCAATGAAAGCCAAGAGACGTGGACACTATTTTTGAACCACTTGAAAGAGCACGTTATTAAACAGCGCTCAGGTATTTGTCTAATATCTGATCAGCATGGTGGTATTTTAAGTTTTGTACAGAATTTGTCTGCATGGAAGAGACCGTATGCATACCATCGTTACTGTGTGAGGCACCTGAAGGCCAATTTCTAGAAGGCATATCCCAATAAAGATTTGCATGATTTAATGTGGATGGCTGCAATAGATCACCAAGAGTGTAAACTCAGGAGGAGCATGTAATTTATCAGGCAGGAAGACGAGGGAGCCTATCATTAGTTGTACTGAATTTAAATTATGTTAAGTTGTTATGCTTGTGTTTGTGTTGTAGTATTAAAATAACGAAGAACCGGAGAAATAAAAACATAATGCGCATATAATGTAAACAATAAAAATTATTGCAATTATTTACTGAATGTCATATGTATATAAAATACAAAAACAATTAATGCGTCCCACATCATGTATGCTTTAATGCAGTCGTTGGCCTGAGGCGCATCCCATCCCGTCCGGCTACGCTATCAGGATCATCCTCATCACGTCGCCTCTTTATCGGAGGATGCGTTTCAGCATGATCATTAGTAGGGCTGGCAGGCTCGGTAGAAGGGGCCGTCTGTCCATCAGTAACCTACAGAATAATAAGATATTTTAGTATATGAAAATATATATTTGTAATGTACGTGTTAAGCGACAAAAATTTAAATTGTCTTACAATGGTCTCGTCGGGCTCCTGAATATAATCATCCGGCACAGCCAGGTCAGTATCGCACAAAGTGGCCTCCGTGACGGGCGAGGATGAAGCCTTAATAAAAAAAAACATAAAGATATTTATGGCTAATCAATGAGATAAAAACAAATTTAAATGTAATAGTAATACAAACATACCTGCACCTGTGAAAGATCCCCAGCATCCCTCGATGATGAGCCATAACTCAGTCGGCGCCCACTATCCACATCTCGTGCCGGCCGATCATCAACAACGGTGGATGGGCCTGGAAGATCAGGAAAATATTGATCCCCATCCTCTCGCATAATGCACGTGCCCGTGATCAACAATGGAGCTGACGGGGTCACCTGCGAAGTCCCTGGAGTGAGCTGAAGCTGAAGGTTGAATGACGGCATGTTGCTGTGAGAGTAGTTTGGCTCATGGAGGTCACCCAGCTGATCAACTCCAACATCCTCAACAGGTGCCTCAACGCCCCTAGCTGGGGACACTATTAGAAATCCGGTAAAAATCGACCAACGTTGGTCGGTAATGGCCAAAAATCGACCAAAATGCGACTATTTACATGTGGACGGTATTTTTGTGGTCGAAAAGAAATACCGACCAAAGTTGGTCGGAAATTACCGACCAACTTTGGTCGGTCAATTAAATACAAAAAAAAAAATATTGCAAAACAAACCGACCAAAGTTGGTCGGTTTTTTCCGACCAAAGTTGGTCGGTATTTTAATTATGTAATAAAAAGATTCACCATCTGGGAATCGAACCGGGGTCTGTACTGTGGCAGGATACTATTCTACCACTAGACCATTGGTATATTTTGTTTTAAGACTATCTTTTATTTGATTTATACTCTTTAATTGTATTTTCGCACAAAAATAACCGACCAAAGTTGGTCGGTTTTACTAAAAAGTAAAATTACCGACCAAAGTTGGTCGGTTTTTTTAAATGACCCGCCGAATTAACCGACCAATTTTGGGTGATTTTTTTAATATTAATTTTTATTATTTTAATTGAAAAACCGACCAAAGTTGGTCGGTTTCTTGAAACATAAATTTTGCGGGACTCAAAAATAGTTTCCCGTATTTTTGCGCCAAAGAAAACCGACCAAAGTTGGTCGGTTTAGAAAAATAAAATTAAAAAAATATTTTGAAAAACCGACCAACTTTGGTCGGTTTTTTGGTCGGTTTTTTGATCGACCAAAGTTGGTCGGTCAACCTTGATCGGTTTTTGCCGAATTTCTAGTAGTGGGACCACCTCCTCGCCTACCCCCACGACCTCGTGGGACACCCCTACCTCATGGGACACGCTTGCCACGTCGACCACATTCCGGCCCTACTGGTGGCCCACGATGGTACTGCTCTGGCACCACATACTCAGCCTCGTATCCTAATCGCTCATCATCTCGGGCTCGCCTCAATGTCCGGGAAGCCAGATCGGTAAC
>AWOL01S0031361.1:0-34252 GCA_000715115.1 Nicotiana otophora
ATTATACCCGGAATAGGCATCGAGAAAAGTGAGGATCTCGTGGCCGGCCGTAGCATCGATCATACGATCGATGTTGGGCAGCGGAAAGGAATCTTTGGTGCATGCTTTTTTCAAATCCTTATAGTCCACACACATTCTAAGTTTGTTCCCTTTTTTAGGCACTACAACTACATTGGCTAATCATTCGGGATATTTCACCTCCAGAATGGACCCTATTTGGAGAAGTTTGGTTACCTCGTCCTTTATGAATGCGTGCTTTCCCTCGGACTGGGGTCTTCTCTTTTGCTTCACCGGTTTGAACCTAGGGTCCAAGCTTAGCCGATGCGTCGTTATGTCCGGTGGGATCCCTGTTATATCTAAGTGGGACAGGGTAAAACAATCAATGTTATCGATAAGAAATTGAACAAGTTTCTTCCTGAGTTCGGGGCTCAACCCCGTTCCCAAGTATAACTTTCGCTCGGGCCAGTGCTCGATTAGTGTGATTTGCTCTAATTCTTCAATTGTTGATTTGGTGGGGTCAGAGTCATCGGGAATCATGAAAGATCGAGGGACCCTTTGACCATCATCTTCTTTGATCTTCTGGTTATCTGGCTGGGTCGAAGCCTACATCTGTGATTGCTATTTGGTGTCCCGTTCTCCTTCTGAGCCCGATTCCTTTATCAGCGAAGGCGAGGATATTGATTTCGCTTCCTCGATGGTGAACATTTCTTTTGCGGCCGGTTGTTCTCCGTACACTGTTTTGACACCTCTCGATGTCGGGAATTTGAGGACCTGGTGTAGGGTCGAAGGTACAGCTCTCATGTTATAGATCCATAGCCTTCCGAAAAGGGCGTTGTACCTCATGTCGCCTTCGATCACGTGAAACTTCATTTCCTGGATGGTTCCGGCCACGTTTATTGGTAAGATTATCTTGCCTTTGGTGGTTTCACATGCCATATTGAATCCATTTAGAACTAGAGTTGCGGGTACGATCTGGTCCTGCAGGCCAAGCTGTTCTACGACCTTCAATCTGATGATGTTGGCCGAGCTACCTAGATCGATTAACACACGCTTAATTTTAGTTTTATTCATGAGTACCGATATTACAAGTGCATCGTTATGAGATTGGATGACTCCTTCCGCATCTTTGTCATCGAAGGACAAAGTCCCTGTAGGTGCGTAATCTTGAGTCCGAGATCGTTTTTCCCTCACAATCGATGTTTTAGTGCGTTTAAGCATTGGTCCCTGAGGGGTATCGGCGCTGCCGATGATTAGATGAATGATGTACTGCGATTCTTCTTGCTTATTTTGCTTGCCAAAATCCCTATTTTTAAAATGGTTCTTTTTAAAATGGTTCTTCGACCTATCACTCAGAAATTCCCGAAAGTGCCCTTTGTTAAATAAGCGGGCTACTTCCTCTCTTAGTTGCCTGCAATCTTCCGTTCTGTGACCATGGGTGCCATGATATTCGCACATTTGATTGGGATTCCTTTGGGCAGGATCGGTCTATATGGGTCGAGGCCACTTGGTGTCTTTAATGCGTCTGATAGCCGACATGATGGTGGATGCACCAACGCTGAAGTTATACTCTGATAATCGAGGTGCTTCTATAGGATCGGCATATTTATCAAAGCCGCTATTGCTCATAAGTCCCCGAGAATTTTGCCCTCGATCAATCCTTTGATTGTTTCGAACTGTATTGTGTGTTTGACCATTATTCATCCGATCTGCGATGTACGGTTGATATCGGTCTCTGTTCGACCTTTGTTCTCTGTCGATCTCCCTTTGGTTTATAGTAGATGTCCTGTTCTGATGCACGGATCCATACAGAGCTCCCAACTAGTCATCTTCAACCCTAATTTTCGATTGATATCGGTTGTGTATATCTGCCCAAGTTATTGCTGGATACTCGATCAAATTTTGCTTCAGCCGACGTAATGTTGTCGAACTCAGCTCGTTCAACCCTTGGGTGAAAGCTTGTATGGCCCAATCATCTGTGACCGATGGCAATTCCATGCGTCCTATTTGAAATCGGGATACGAATTCCCTTAGCATTTCATTACCCTTTTGCTTTACTTTGAAGAGGTCTGATTTCCTTGTTGCAACCTTTATGGCACCAGCATGTGCCTTTACGAACGAATCTGCTAACATGGCAAAAGAATCGATGGAATTAGGCGGTAAATTGTGATACCAAATCATTGCTCCCTTCGAGAGGGTCTCCCCAAACGTTTTCAACAGTACGGATTTGATCTCATCGTCCTCCAAATCCTTACCTTTGATGGAACATGTGTAAGAGGTGACGTGTTCGTTAGGATCGGTCGTACTGTTATATTTGGGAATATCGGTCATATAGAATTTTTTAGGGATTGATTTTGGGGCCGCATTCGAGGGAAAAGGATTTTGTATGAATTTTTTTGAATCAAGCCCTTTTATCATTGGTGGAGCCCCCGGGATTTGATCGACCCTGGAATTGTACGTTTCTACTCTCTTGTCGTTGGCTTCGACTCGTTTTGTGATTCCTCGAGCAATTTAGTAATTTCGGGAGTGGTCCCCGATTCTTGCTCGTTTGATTTCACTATGGCGGGCTCCGTTCTGGGGTGATTTCTCGAAGCGGATTGGGATCCGGCCTGCTTTGTATATGGGTTTGGCTCTGTAACTGTGCTATCGCTACTTGTTGGGCTTGTAGCATCTCGAAGATCATACGTAAGCTGGCTCCGATTTTCCCCGCGTTATGGGTATCTCGGGCTACGGATCGAGTACCGCCCTGAATGATTTTTTCCAGTTCGGAACGCTGATTCGCCTTCAGAGCTATTCGTGAATTGACATCCAATGGTACTTCGGCTCGAATTTCGGGTACTTCGATTCGAGCCTCAGTGCCATCATCAAGTGGCCTTCCGCCCCTGGGTGCCAAGTTGTTGGTTTCATCTTGAAGGCCGGCTTTGTGGTCGATAAGTAAAGTCATTGCTGATTTTAAGTTGTAAACTGGTGTGTACTGCAGATTTATGTCAAACAATCACTGTTATCATCCTTAGCCCCACGGTGGGCGCCAAACTGTTTACACAAAAAATCGGATAATGTTAAATTTATGTATGGTTCTAAGGATACGTGATACTCTTTGATACAAATCGTATAGAGAGATAGCAATATGAATATTCATGACTATGATAGTGGGAATAATGAATCAGAGAGAACGAATAAAATGAAGTAAAACAAGCACAAGGAGGTATCTTTTGTTCCAGTGTATTCAGTGTGTCCATGGCTTACAAGGATTCCCCTTTTATAGTAGAGGGTCATTACTTTATTAATAACAAAAAATAATAAAATAAAGCATATAGTGGAGGACCCATGATGATTTGTCTCTTCCTCGATTCTCTCCATGATTCTCTCTCTTGGTGCGGTTGTAACGGCTCTTGTCTGTGAGCTCGATACTGACTCAAACTCATTACTGGGTCGAGCCCTTCGGTCTTGGCTCGCTTTTGACCTTCGGGATGGGCGTCGCGCATTTCCGACGTCGAAGCAATGCCTTATGGATCGATTTGGTCACTGGCTCGATAAGGTTATTGAGCCGTCTCCTCGAGCAGCCTTCGGACTCGAGGCTCGTTAGTAATGTCTTCGGAGCTCACTCTCAAAATCCCACTCCGACTTCTTACCACTTGAACTTGATCGAATGTAGGAAGGCCGAAACCTATTTCGACCATATACAAAGACTGCAAAGGGTTATGGACTTTCTGGTAGATACAAGCCAATCCGCCTTTGTGCCATGAAGGATGATAATTGATAATATAGTTCTTACTTCTTAGGCATGAACTGGTGAAGGATTATGGTAGGAAATATATCTATCTTCCCTAGGTGCATGATTAAATTGAATTTGCTCAAGGCTTATGACTCAATTGGATAGGCTTTTTTAGAGCATGTACTGAGTATTGTGAATCTGCTTGAATTTTTTATCTAGTGAATAGTGAAATATATTTGTAATGTATCCTACATTCCTACATTTTTATCCTTATAAATGGTAAACCCGCTTGTCCCTTTCCTACTCAGAAGGGACTAACAACTTGTTTGGATGGTTGTTATATTGTAGTATCGTTTTATTTTAAATATAATATTCGTTTGGATTGTTACTTAACTTTTATTTTATCGTATCGTTAAATTCATTATTACTTAATGACAAAAAGTATCACTTTATGTAATGGATGATTTAATGGGGTCGCATCGTTACCTTATTTTTTTTCTCTCATCTTGCCCTTCCTTAGTATTAAATAATCCTATTTTATACTTTATCCTACTTTTTTATATAATAATTTTATCTCGTACCTTACTTTTTCTTTATAGTATTGCAAGTTTATTCTTCATATTATTAGTGTGTAATTATACAAAATAACAGCAAACGATACAATTTATCTAAATATTATATATATTAAAATAATATAGTATAATACAATACAATACAATACATTATCAAATTATATATAACAACCATCCAAACAAGTTGCAAGTCTAAGACAGGGGATTCCTTATCCCCCTACTTATTTGTTTTGGCCATGGAATATCTAAGTAGACTATTAAAAACTCTGCGTTTGAACCCTGATTTCAAATATCATCCCAAGTGCGCAAAAATGTAGATTGTTCAGCTGGGTTTAGTTGTTCCTCCTATTCTGTAGAGGAGAGGTTATATACGTGAACTTGTTATATAAGTGCTTTTAATTTCAAATAAAGATAAGAACTATACTTATTTTGGCGGGATATCTATGGGTAGTGTGCAAGAAATATTGGAAGCACTGGGGTAAAAGTATTTTGCCTTTTAAATATCTGGGTTTAATGTCAACCTCTTGACAAGATGATGGGAAAATTACTTCATGGTGTTAGAATATGCACAGCAGAAGCAAGCATACAATTCATGAATCAAATACATGTAAACTAAACAATGATACAATTACGAGATTAGAAATCACTAACCTCTTGAAATCGTTGCACAGGTCTTCCACAGAGCAAGAATCCAGGGTTGCAGTCTTCTACTATGGTCCTAGTAAGACCTTGGACGAAATTGCTTTGAGTGGGCAAGAACAATACAACTCTAAAAGTTAGTTATTGGGTGAAAAATGTCTTCCTTATGTAGACTCGTTTTTCAGCCAAAAAGGGCTCCAAAAACGTGTAGGATTCTTCTTGTGCAAGTAGAATCCTACTCTAACTCTACCGGATGACTTTTCTCCTAAGTCGCTTTTTACCCAAGTCAATTCAGGTTTTTATTAGGTATAGCAGGGACCACATAAATAATAAGAGGCTACTAATTATAGTATTAATTCAAAATTTTGCATGAATTAATTTCTACTATAATTAATTGCAGTTTATTCCACTAAAAAACTGCAATTGAACTCATCAATATGAATTTTGAAAATTCACTAACACTTATTTTAACTTCCCATGTTAAGATCCCAAATACCAGTCAATTAAATTAAATGTTATTAAGATCCCAAATCCCATGTTAATTATTATTTCACAAATGTTATTCATTATTGTCCAATCTATCAGGCATACACTAACTCTGAATAGAATTGTACCTTTTGATAAATCAAAACAATAAACAAATCACATTGATCATAATAATTATATCAAGATTAGGAGTATAAGCTCATTCAATGAATTAGAGAAAATATTTTGTATATATTCAGTACAAAAACATCTTGTTTCTACTTTGTCCGTTCAATATACACCTATACTAGCAGAAGAAGTCGGAGTAAAACCACTTCCATAATCAAGACAAATTATACTATAATCTTGTGCTACAATCATCAAGATATTTTGCCCAATAATATCTTCGATTGTGAACATAGTTTATTAATTATGAGAACCGATAATTTAATCTTCTGTGCATGAGCTAAGACTCCATATACTAAATTGTCAATTACATAACTAAAGGACACACATGTAACAAATGATCTATTTAAAATAGTACTTTATTGAATTGAATAAATTAAATAAATAATTATTCCATAAATCATAAAACACAATACTATGCCTAAACTGCATGGTTAATAGTATATCCCAACAATCTCCCACTTAGACTCATAACCATGCGTCTACAACTCTAATACCCATTCCTTCTACATGTTTGTCAAAAGTCTTCTGTGGCAAGCTCTTTATAAACGGGTCTGCCAAATTGTCCTCTGGCTCAATCTTCAACACTCTTGTATCACCTCTCTGAGTTATGTCCCGAATTAAGTGATATTTAGCTCAATATGCTTACTCATTTTATGGCTTCTTGGTTTCTTCTAGTTTGCAACTGCACCACTATTGCATAAAGTACAATCGGTGATTGAACCGAAGGAATTACATTAAGCTCTTTTAGAAAGTTCCCAAGCCAAACAGCCTCTTTAGATGCCTCAGATGCAGCCACATATTCGGCTTCCATGGTGGAATCAGCAACACATGATTGCTTGATACTCCTCCAACTTATGGCTCCACCTCCTAAGGTAAAAACATATCCTGAGGTAGATTTTCTAGAATCTCTATCTGACTGGAAATCTGAATCAGTATAGCCAATGGGTGCAAGATCACCTGAGTGATAAACTAACATATAATCCCTAGTCCTTTTCAAGTACTTGATTATATGTTTAACGGCAGTCCAGAGTTCTCGTCCACGGTTAGACTGGAATCTACTAACCATGCCAACAGCAAAATAGATATCATGTCTAGTACATAGCATAGCATACATGAGACTCCCTACAGCAAAAGCATAAGGGACCGCCTTCATCTTTTCTATCTCATCAGTCATTTTTGGGGACTGATATTTTGACAGAGAAATTTCATGTCTAAAGGGGAGAAAGCCTTTCTTGGAATCTTGCATGCTAAACCTGGCGAGAATAGTATGAATATAAAGTGCTTGGGATAAGCCTAATATCCTTCGCTTGCGATCTCGCATAAGCTTGATCCCAAGGATATGTGCCGCTTGTCCCAAGTCTTTCATATCAAAACGCGAGGACAAACATTCATTTACTGAATTCAACATGCTCACATTATTTCCTATGAGCAAAATATCATCCACGTACAAAACCAAAAATGTAACTTTATCTCCATCCCACTTCTTATAGACACAAGTCTCATTTTCACATTGATCAAAACCGAAGGTTTTAATCGATGTGTCAAAACAATTATTCCATGCTCTGGAAGCTTGTTTCAATCCATAAATGAATTTCTTTAATTTACGCAACGTGCCATTGCCATGTTTTATGAAACCAACTGGTTGTGCCATATAGTGCACTCATCAAGACTTCTATTAAGAAAAGACGTCTTGACATCCATTTTCCAAATCTCATAATTGTAATGAGCAGCGATGGATAAGAGAATCCTAATGGACTTAAGCATGGCTACTGGCGAAAACTTTTCCTCATAATCGATCCCTTCTTTTTGAGTAAAACCTTTTGCAACAAGCCTAGCTTTAAAAGTTTGCACTTTTCCACACACTCCTCTCTTTTTCTTATAGATCCATCTACAACCAATGGGTTTGACTCCAGTAGGTGGATCTACAAGATCCCAGACTTGATTGGAGTACATGGACTCCATTTTAGATTTCATAGCAGCAACCCATTTATCAGCATCTGTATCCTGTAGTTCTTCATCGTAATTAAGAGGTTCTGTATTAGGCTCTTCAGGGATTCTATCATAAGATTCTCTCAAGAGCACAAAACGGAGAGGTTTTTTAATAATTCTCCCATTACGACTAGTCACTACAGGTGCTGTCTGATTTTGTTGTTGAATCACAACATCATTTTCTAGAACTAAAGATTCCTCCATACCTTGCGGTGCTGGGATATCATTAACTTCTTCCTGGAGTGCAGGCTGCAGAACAATCTGAGGTTGCTCAATAATCTGAGGTTGCTCAACATTATCCGACTGCTTTGGGGTAGTGAGATGTCAGGCAATTGCTCTTGTGCATTTTGCTGCGTATTGACATTTCTCCCATTACGATAATGCAGTGGTATGTCAATACTGACTTCCGAGATACGTTACAGAGATGAGTCATTAGTTACTCCATTACTTAATTCCTGTAAAACTAGTTTACTTCTAGGAATATGGTTCATTAAATAGTCATCTTCTAAAACGCTAGCATTTGTCGTAACAATTACCTTATTTTCTTTGGGACAATAAAATAAACCTCCTTTAGTTCCTTTTGGATATCCAATAAAAATGCATACTTCTATCCTCGATTCCAATTTATCCGCTTTCCCTTTCAGCACATGTGTTGTACAACCCCAAACCCGAATGTGCCGTAAACTTAGCTTGCACACAGTCCACAATTTTGCTGGAGTTGAAGGTACTGACTTTGAAAGAACTAAATTTAGAATGTAATTTGCTATTTCTAAAGCATATCCCCAAAAGGAAGAAGGCAAATCGGAATAACTTAACATTGATCTAACTATTTTCATAAGGGTTCTATTTCTTTTTTCTGCCACACCATTTTGCTGTGGTGTTCCTGGAGTAGATAATTGAGATGTAATTCCATAATCTGATAAATATTTAATGTAAGGCCTCGTAAAAAAAATTTCCTTAAAAAACCTGGATTTACGTGATGTCGAAGTAGGTGTAGAGGTTAATAATAGTATAAATTCTTTATGGCGAGCTTGCTCGTCGCGGTTCGGACTTTTTGAATTGAACAGTGCACTGGGGAGTTGAAGGAAAATGTTGGGCAGAAGTAGGCATTTCTGCGGTCCGTTCTATGACGGCAGAACCACTTTGCGGACCGCATAATGGCCACAGAGTGGAGCAGTCTTTTGGGCCATTTTAATGTCATTTTGCGGCTCATTATGCGACCGCATAACCATTTTGCGGGCCACACTCTTGTCGCATATCCTGCCTTGGGGTTGTTCGGAGGGAGTTTCTGCGGTGCACTATGCGACCGCAGAACCGTTCTGCGGTGCATTATGCGACCGTAGAATAGGTCTGCGAGCCGCATAGTGACTGCAGACCTGGTCAGTTCCTCTCCAATTTTGGCACCCCAATTTCGCGATCATTTCGCGGACCACATAACCATTATGCGGTCACATATGCGACCGCAGAACCTAATCCGGAGCTTTATTTTTGGGTTTTTAAAACCCGACCCTACTTCGTTAAAATAGATGTAAGGGGACATTTTTGAGTAAAATCGGATACTCTAGAGTGAGAGAGAGAGAGTCCTAGAAGGAGAAAGTGATCTTCATCAAATTACTCTTCAATTCTTGCATAAGCCTTTGAAGATTATCAAGAAAAGAACCCTAGGTCTTCATCCTATGAGGTAAGGTTCTATCACCAAGCTCTTAATTTCGAAATGTAACTAGAACGGGCAATTAGTAAGGTAGTTCATGGGGATAGTAGTGCTTACCTTGCTTGCTTGTATTCTTAAGGTACGTGTGGAGGTTGTGAGTTAAATATAGAAAAGAATGGGGTGTGGGATGGTAAAGTCTTTCATAAAAGGGCCATGGAACCTTAATACACACATAGTGTTTGATAAAATGCTCAAGTGAGCTAGAATCATGATCGTTTTCCTAATTTTTGGTTCAATTTTGCTATATTGCTAAAATAGATTGAAGTTGCTAATATTCCGGAACATCTTAGAGTTTTAAAAAGCTCAATTGAGGTATGTTGGCTAAACCCCCTCTTCTTAGAATTGAACCCCATGGTATTCATGAAATCGATGCAAGTTCCAAATTGAACATCCTAGAAATTGCTATCCCAAATGTGCTTCTTTTGAAAGTATATATGTAATATGTGTTCCTATGCTTTCATCATGTTATCTCGTCATCTGAGGAAATGTTCAAAACTTTGAATATGTGCTAAAAATGCCTAGGCTTCAAGTCAAATTCGATTAAAGACTGCTATGTCAAATTGTGTGAAAAGCCCCTATGAGCCTTAGATTCTAAATTGCTCACATGTGAAATCATAAGTCTTGAATGAAAAAACCAAGTTGTTATTGATGCTAACCATAACGTTGGAATGTGGAAAAGAACTTGAATCATGAAATACGGCCAAGCGCTAAGAATAACTTTATAATTGAGGCCACTCGTGCCATTTGATTGAAAAGATGGGAGAGAAATATGAATTGAGATGACTGATTGAAAAGGGGTGACTGATTGAAAATGAGATGGCCTAGCCGATCAGGCTAAGATCGGACTCCGTGTAAGAACACGGTGGTATTGTGGATGAAATTTTAAAAATGGTTGATGTCTCAAATGAGATGGCCTAGCCGATCGGGCAGAGATCTGACTCCGTGTAAGAACACGGTGGTATTATGGATGAAATTGTGAAAATGGTTGATGTCTCAAATGAGAGGGCCTAGCCGATCAGGCCGAGATCGGATTCTGTGTAAGAACACGGTTGTATTGTGTATTGTGGCATATTGGCAATAAAAACCATCCTACCTAACAATACGGGAATTGACTTAAAAATCAATGTGATCCTTAACTTGAATGTTTTAGTGTTATTTAAAGCTCATACTGCATTCTTGACTGTCTCCCCCTGTATTATGGTTCATTCTATTGAGATTGTGTTTAATTATACATACTAATACTATTCGACAGTACTAACTCCCTTTTGTTGGGGGCGTTGCATCTTTAAATGGATGCAGATGGTTATATAGCAGATAATGTTGATCACAGATAGTGTTGCATCCTCTTCTCAGTGGACTCGGTGAGCCCCATTTCTTTCCGGGGTCATATATTGTACCTTTTGTTTATATTGTGGTTACTCTTTGAGGTATAGCCGGGGCCTTGTTGCCGACACTATCTTTACTTTACTTTGTATCTTTTGAGGCTCCGTAGACACTATGTGAGATGTATATGGGTGTTGGGAATGTTAAGAAAGTTATGTTGTGTTTGATCACTTGTTCCACTCGGACTATAAGAATATATGTATTTTGTGACTGAAAGGCAAAATAGCTAATGAAATAATTTAGTATTGCTTGAATGAGCTTTCTACTGTATAATCAATAAAATCACGTCTTTTCTTGATCATGGGTGAGTTGGGTAGAAAGTATCTAACAGACTTGCTTGGCCGGGTTCACTCGGTTGAGCACTGGTCGTGCTTCCCGAGGTTGGGACATGACAAACTTGGTATCAGAGACTAAGGTTTTAAAGTGTCCTAGGGTGTGTCAGAGTTATGTCTGATAGAGTCCTTCTTATCGGTGTGTTGTCGACCATATCTATAAGTTGGAGGCTACTTGGACATTTAGGAACAATACCCTTCTTTGATGTTCTGGATCGTGCGATGAAACTCATTGTGCAATTGTTCCTCCTCTAACGTGTGCATTCCTTTAACTTTTAGTATATGGCACCTAAGAAGAGAGCAAGAATTGGCCAAGGAGCCAATGGCGCCTTAGGAGTGAAAGTTGACCCTTTATTTGGTGAGGCGGGTGAATACCCGAGGGGTGAGGATAATCCCCCGACTGCTAGACTACCTGATTCCACTACACCTGACCAGGCCACACCAGTTCCTGTACCTACTAAGGGTGCAGCGATTCCTCCAACTGATATTCCGATTCCACCTCCAGCCCCAACTTCTGGTTCTGGTATTTATGATGGGGATATTAGGGGAGCTATTTAGATGCTGACTCAGATAGTGGCTTCTCAGGTCCAAAGGTCGAATATTATACCCACTTATACTAGCCAACAAAGGGATTCTAGTGGTTCCAGGGTGAACAGGTTTCTTCAGTTGGATCCTCCAGTGTTCACGGGTGCTAATTCCAAGGAGGACCCTTAGGACTTCATTGATGATATGCATAAGACTCTCCGGGTTATGCGCGCTAGTGAGACGGAGGGAGTGGAGTTGGCCGCCTATCGCCTGAAAGGGGTGGCATATTCTTGGTTTGAGCTGTAGGAGGACTCTCGGGATGAGGGTAGCCCTCCAGCGAGGTGGAGTGAGTTTGATGATGCCTTTATAGACCATTTCTTGCCTACCAAGACTAGGGCAGCCCGTGCCGCAGAGTTTGAGAATCATAAGCAAGGGAGTAAGAGTGTGTGGGAGTATCACATGGAGTTCGCGTGTCTGTCTAAATATGTCATTCTCATGTTGCCTACTATGGAGGCTAGAGTGCGCATGTTTGTGCAGGGCCTTAGCCTCTTGGTTATCAATAAGGCCGCTACAGCTACCTTGAATTCAGATATGAACTATGGGAAAATGGTAGCATTTGCTCAAGCTACAGAGGACCGTAAGTTGAAGAACAGAAGGGAGCGAGAGGGTACCAGCAAGACCCGGTCCGCGAGAAACTTTG
Organism: Nicotiana otophora; assembly: GCA_000715115.1. Classification (NCBI taxonomy): domain Eukaryota; kingdom Viridiplantae; phylum Streptophyta; class Magnoliopsida; order Solanales; family Solanaceae; genus Nicotiana; species Nicotiana otophora. The sequence continues at coordinate 12,218 of AWOL01S0031361.1, forward strand.
GGGAGTCATTTGGTGGGGAAAGATCAGCTTTCAGGGAAGGGTCATCAGGGCCATCCTAGTCTTTTGCTCAGTCTTCAGCTAGTGCACCGCCAGTAGGGCCCAGTCAGCTGTAGGGGAGTCATTTCAGGCCCAATCAGTGTAGCAGGGGACCACACCAGCGGGGCCGATCAGGAGGGAGATTCCTGCAGCAGTGGAGGCCCCCATGCCCCAGGTGTGGGAAGATGCACTCGAGGATTTGCTACATGGACCTACCTATATGTTACGGGTGTGGATTGAGGGGTTATATTCAGATGGAGTGTTGTTCATCCCGCCAGGGTGCGGGCAGGGGCACAGCACAGCCATCCGCTTCTGCAGCTGCTACATCTTCAGCACCCCCTTCAGTTCGAGGCCCTCCGGCACCAGCAAGGCGTGGTGTAGCTAGGGGTAGTGCGCAGGGTTCAGGAGGACCCAGCCGTTTCTATGCTATGAGTGGTCGCCAAAGTGCAGAGGGATCTCCAGATGTTGTCACAGGTATATTGACTATCCAAACTCATGATGTATATGCTCTTATTGATCCCGGTTCCACCTTGTCCTATGTTACACCTTATGTTGCAATGGAATTTGGGATAGAACTGGAACAGCTTCCTGAGCCATTCTTTGTATCTACTCCGGTTGGCGAGTCTATTGTATCCACACGAGTTTATAGGGGTTGTGTTGTCACAGTGCGTGGTCGGGACACCGTGGCTGATCTCATTGAATTAGGGATGGTTGATTTTGATGTAATTATGGGGATGGATTGGCTTTATTCATGTTTTTCCAAGCTCGATTGCCGAGCTAGGACTGTGAGGTTTGAATTTCCTAATGAGCCAGTTGTTGAGTGGAAGGGGGATAATGTGGTGCGAAGGGTAGGTTTATTTCTTACCTTAAGGCCACGAAGATGATTAACAATGGGTGTATCTATCACTTGGTCCGAGTTACGGACACCACTGCTGAGGCACCTACACTCGAATTTGTGCCAGTTGTGAATGAATTTCCAGAGGTCTTTCCTGATGAACTCCCTGGGATTCCGCCAGATAGGGAGATTGATTTCTGGATTGATGTGATGCCAGGCATGCAGCCTATATCTATTCCGCCCTACAGGATGGCACCAGCAGAATTGAAGGAACTAAAGGAGTAATTGAAGGATTTGTTAGAAAAGGGTTTCATCCAACCGAGTGTGTCACCATGGGGCGCACCGGTCCTCATTATGAGGAAGAAAGATGATCACTGAGGATGTGTATTGACTATCGGCAGCTCAACAAAGTCACAATAAAAAATAAGTACATGTTACCAAGAATAGATGATTTGTTTGATCAGTTACAGAATGCTAGATACTTCTCCAAAAATGATTTACGATTCGGGTATCACCAATTGAAGATCAGGGAGCAGGATATTCCGAAAATAGCTTTTAGAACCCGGTATGAGTACTTTGAATTTCTGGTAATGTCTTTTGGTCTAACAAATGCCCCAGTAGCTTCCATGGATTTTATGAATCAGGTTTTCAAGCCTTTCCTCGACTCCTTTGTGATAGTATTCATTGATGATATTCTTCTGTATTCACGAGGTCGAGAGGACTATGTCGATCATCTCAGGGTAGTTTTGCAGACTCTTCATCAGCACCAATTGTATGCGAAGTTTTCAAAGTGTGAATTTTGGCTCGAATCTGTCACATTCTTGGGTCATGTTGTATCTAGAGAAGGAATTAAGGTTGATCCTCAAAAGATTTCAGCAGTAAAGAACTGGCCTAGACCTACAACGCCAACCGAGATTCACAGTTTCTTAGGCTTAGCAGGGTATTACAGGAAGTTTGTGGAGGGGTTCTCTACTCTTGCCTCTCCGTTGACTAAATTGACTCAGAAAGCAATTAAGTTTTAATGGTCTGATGCTTGTGAAAGGAGCTTCTAGGAGTTGAAATCGAGATTGACTACAGTGCCGGTGTTGACCCTACCAGAGGGTATGGATGGATTTGTGGTATATTGTGATTCTTCAAGAATTAGGCTTGGGTGTGTATTAATGAAACACGGCAAGTTTATAGCTTATACTTCTAGGCAACTCAAGAATCATGAAAAGAACTATCCAACTCATGACTTAGAACTTGCGACGGTGGTTTTTGCATGAAAATTTGGCGTCATTATTTGTATGGGGCCCATGTAGATGTATTCACGGACCACAAGAGTCTTCAATATATTTTCAAACAAAAGGAGCTGAATCTGAGACAGAGAATATGGCTTGAGTTACTCAAAGATTACTACATCGACATTCTATATCACCAGGGGAAAGCCAATGTGGTGGCGGATGCTCTTAGCCGAAAATCTATGGGTAGTTTGGCTCAGTTGGAAGCATGTCAAAGGCCGTTGGCCAGGGAGGTTCACCAACTAGCCAGTTTGGGAGTTCGTCTTACGGACTCTAGCGAAGGAAGAGTAATTGTGCAAAATAGGGCTGAATCTTCGCTTGTTGTAGAAGTCAAAGAGAAGCAATACAACGATCCATTTTTGGTGCACTTGAATGAGGGGATTCAAAAACATAAGACTATGGCTTTTGCGCTTGGCATGGATGATGGTACACTAAGGTACCAAGGGCGACTATATGTTCCAAATATAGATGGTCTCCGGAAAAGAATCATGATCGAGGCTTACGCTTCTAGGTATTCCGTGCATCCATGTTCTAAAAAGATGTATCACGATCTCAAGGAAGTCTATTGGTCGAATGTCGTGAAAAGGAATGTGGCGGACTGTCACGCCCTAAAACCGAGGAGCGCGACCGGTGGTCAATCGAGTGAACCTGACCGAACAAGCCTGTTGGATTTTCTTCTACCCAAACTCATCCACGAATGAAGATAATACATAGTTTTCATTAATTAGACAAAAACGTGATCATGTCTACAATACCAATTCATTACCAATGGTTTTCATCATTTTTAAAGTCTCTAATGGGACAAATAATACAACCACAACATAACATAGTTTGTCTTTCCCAGCACCAATACACAACCCACACTATGTCTACGGAGCCTCTATAGATAACGAAGACTACAATGGTAATGTCGGCAACAAGACCCGACTATACCTCAAACAGAATACACAAAGAACAAAGATACATGACCTCGGGATGAAGTGGGGCTCACCAAGTCAGCTGGGAAGAAGGTGTACTGCTATCACTGTTCAATATCTCCTGTTGTGGAACCACCTGCATCCATTTAAAGATGCAGCGCCCCCGGCAAAAAGGACGTTAGTACTGTCGAATAGTACTAGTATGAAAACCAAACACCAATTTAAGAATTCAGAAATACAATATAAATATGATGAATCAGTGAGACAATAGAATAGTATAAATAACCGTTTAAACCATAGCAAGATTATTAAGAGTTGTCGATGACAATTATAGGATTTAAGATGAGATCCTTTGTAACCATCTTTATACAAAGCGGCCACGCCATCTCACCCAATGTATGCAGGTGGAGGTGTAAGCACAATACCACAACTATACTCAAGTGGCCCTGCCGCCTCACCCCAATGTATGCGGGTAGAGGTATAACCACAATACCAAGAACCTACACAAAACGGCTATGCCACCACACCCCAATATATGCGGGTGGAAATATATCAACGATACCAATACCTACACAAAGCGGCTATGCCACCTCACCCAAATATATATATATATATATATATATATATATATATAGTTGTGGGTGGTGGTGCCACAACAATAATAAAACTATACACAAAGTGGTCGTACCGCCTCACCCTAATGTATGCGGGTGGAGGTGCAATCCCACAATACCATAATCCCTACACAAAGCGGTCATACCGCCTCACCCCAATATATACGGGTGGAGGTGTATCACAATCACAATCTCTACACAACTTTGCATAATAACTTCCACATAAATCACGATATGAAATTATAACATGTACATACACAATCCATATTTTGGAACATATCCTCAATTTATGATGCACTATGATAAGAGTATTTGAAACACGAATTGAACATATATCTTTATCACAAAACTTATCGGAATACTCAATTTGTCATCAACATCTTGGAACTTACAAGAATAATGAAAATTTCAATTCTTAAAGAAGAGTTTAGCCAACATACCTCACTTGAGCTTCCTTACACTCTAAATGTTCCGGAATTTTTAGCAACTTCAATCTATTTTAGAAATATAACAAGTTGAACCAAAATTAGGAAGATGATCATGGTTCTAGCTCATTTGAGCATTTTATCAAACATTAGGTGTGCATAAGGTTTCAAGGTCCTTTGATGGAGGATTCTATCATCCCACAACCCAATCTTTATCATGGTTAGTTCAACAATCTTTCTACACCCCTTGATATCACATGCATGTAAAATAAATAACTCTCATGCCCAAAATTATCTTCCTAATTACCCATTTCTAGACAAATTTCGAAATTTGAGGGTTAGGGTATAGAATCTTACCTTTAGGATGAAGACCTATTGAGTTTTCCTTCTTAATCTTCCAAAACTTGAGCAAGAAGTGAAGAACAATTATTAAAGAACACCTTCTCACTCTAGGGCACTCTCTCTCACTCTAAAATATCAGATTATAGCTCAAAAATGGTCCAAAGTGTGTATTTAACGAAATAGGGTCGGGTTTTAAAAATCCGAAAATTGAGCTCCGGAACAAAGTTTACAATTGCATAATCGATATGCGGACCGCATATCAGTCGCATAATTGGTGACCAAAATCGGCCAAAAATCGGCCTCTGTCTGCGGTTACTATGCGGCTCGCAGACCTACTCCGCGGTCGCATAATGAATCGCAGAACAGTTATGCGGTCGCATAGTCGACCGCATAATTGCATCCAAACTGACCCTCTCCTGCCTCACTTCTACGGTCGCATAATGGACCGCAGAAATTATTTTTCTGTCAAATATTTTTCTTTACTTTCCGGTGCATTGTTCAACCCAAAAAGTCCGAGTTGTGGCTCACAAGATCGCCGCAAAGAATTTCTACAATACTCAAACACGTAAGCCTAGTCCGGCACCATGAAACATTATTTTTCTTTTGCGAAATTTTACGGGACCTTACACTGACTTTGTGGCAAGGTGTCCGAATTGTCAACAAGTGAAGGACGAACATTAACGGCCTGGTGGGTTAGCACAAAACATAGAAATTCTAATGTGGAAGTGGGAAATGATTAATATGGACTTCGTGGAAAGGTTACCGCGCACTCCGTGCAAGTTTGACTCAATTTGGGTGATCGTGGACGGACTCACGAAATCAGCACATTTCTTGCCAGTTAAATCTACCGACACGGAACAGTATGCTCAGTTGTATATCAAGGAAATAGTCAGGCTGCATGGCACTCCAGTTTCTATCATCTCCGATCGAGGGGCTCAGTTCATGACCAATGTGTTAAATAAATTTCAGCAAGGTTTGGGTACTCAAGTAAATCTTAGTACAGTCTTCCATCCACAGACCGACGGGCAGGTAGAGCGAACTATTCAGACGCTCGAGGACATGTTGCGTGCTTGTGTTCTTAACTTCAAGGGTAGATAGGATGATCATTTGCCACTCATAGAATTTGCTTATAATAATAACTTTCATGCTAGTATTCAGATGGCACCATTTGAGGCATTATATGGTAGGAGATGTAGATCTCCCATTGAGTGGTTTGAAATTAGGGAAGCTGAGTTGATAGGGCCAGACCTCGTGCATCAGGCTATGAAAAAAGTTAAAATCATTAAGGAGCGGTCGAGAACTACTCAGAGTCGTCAAAAATCCTATTCGGATGTTCATCGCAGAGACTTAGAGTTCAAAGAAGATGATTGGGTATTTCTGAAGGTTTCCCCCATGAAGGGTATAATACGGTTCGAAAAGAAAGGAAAATTGAGTCTGAGGTATGTCGTACCATACAAAATCATCCAAAGGATCGGTTAGGTGGCGTACAAGCTTGAGCTACCACCCGAGATGTCATTAGTGCACCCGGTATTCCATGTGTCTATGTTGAAGAAGGTAGTTGGAGATCCGTCAGCTATTGTGCCGGTTGAGAACCTTGAGGTTAATGAAGAATTGTCATATGAAGAAATTCCAGTTTCCATTCTTGATAGACAAGTCCAAAGGTTGAGAAATAAAGAAATTGCCTCTGTGAAAGTGTTATGGCGAAACCAGCAGGTTGAAGAGGCCACTTGGGAGGCCGAGGAAGAGATGAAGAAGAAGTATCCTTACTTGTTTGAATAGTTGTGTAATCCTTTTTATGAACTTGTCGCCTAAGAATTTTGTATCACTTGTTCAATTAATGTAAAGATGTTCCTTTTGATTATATGTTGCTTACATGAGGCCATGGTTGGTATTGTTATGAGTTATGTTACATCGTTGGATTGTGTACATATTTTTAGGATGTAATTTTGGGGCTCTCTGACAGGTGGATAGGCCTAGTTACAAAGGAAACTCTCGCGAAATTTTTGGAAATTTGAGGAGTTAGTTAAATTTGGGGTTGCTGGTATGGGGTATGAAAAACTGAGTTGTATAAAGTGCTAATAATGGACCTTGATCCTCATTCGATGACGAACGATCTTAAGTGGGGGAGGATGTAAGGCCCCGTAAAAGATTTTCCTTAAAAACCCGGATTCCCGTGATGCTGAAGTAGGCGTAGAGGTTAATATTAGTAGAAATTCTTCACGGCGAGCTTGCGAGCCACGGTTCGGACTTTTTGGATTGAACAGTGTGCTAAGGAGTTGAAGGAAAATATTGGGCAGAAGTAGGCATTTCTACGGTTCGTCCTGCGACCGCGGAACCACTCGGCGGACCGCAGAATGGCCGTAGAGTGGAGCAGTCTTCTGGGCCATTTTAATGTCATTTTGCGGCCCATTATGCAACCACATAAGCATTTTGTGGGCCGCACTCTTGTCACATATCCCGCTTTGGGATTTTTTAAAGGGAGGTTCTGCGGTGCACTATGCGCAGAACCGTTCTGCGGTGCATTATGCGACCGCAGAATAGGTTTGCGGACCGTATAGTGACCGCAGACCTGGTTAGTTCCTCTCCAGTTTTGGCACCCCAATTTCGCGGTCATTTCGCGGACCACATAATATGCGGTCGCATATTCGACCGCAGAACCTGTTCCGGAGCTTTATTTTTGGGTTTTTAAAACCCGACCCTACTTCGTTAAAATAGATGTAAGGAGCCATTTTACACTTCAATTCTTGCATAAACCTTTGAAGTTTATCAAGAGAAGCACTATAGGTCTTCATCCTATGAGGTAAGGTTCTATTACCAAGCTCTTAATTTCAAAATGTAACTAGAATGGGCAATTAGTAAGGTAGTTCATGGTGATGGGAGTGCTTACCATGCATGCATGTATTCTTAAGGTACGTGGGGAGGTTGTGAGTTAAAGATAGAAAAGAATGGGGTGTGCGATGGTTAAATTTTTCATAAAAGGGCCATGGAACCTTAATACCCACATAGTGTTTGATAAAATGCTCAAGTGAGCTAGAATCATGATCGTTTTCCTAATTTTTTGTTCACTTTTGCTATATTGCTAAAATAGATTGAAGTTGCTAATATTCCGGAACATCTTAGAGTTTTAAGAAGCTCAATTAAGGTATGTTGGCTAAACCCCCTTCTTCTTAGAANGCTATATTGCTAAAATAGATTGAAGTTGCTAATATTCCGGAACATCTTAGAGTTTTAAGAAGCTCAATTAAGGTATGTTGGCTAAACCCGTTCTTCTTAGATTTGAACCCCATGGTATTCATGAAATCGATGCAAGTCCCAAATTGAACATCCTAGAAATTGCTATCCCAAATGTGCTTGTTTTGAAAATATATATTTAATATGTACTCCCATGCTTTCATCATGTTATCTCATCATCTAAGGAAATGTTCAAAACTTTGAATATGTGCTAAAAATTCCTAGGCTTCAAGTCAAATTCGATTAAAGACTGCTATGTCAAATTGTGTGAAAAGCCTCTATGTGCGTTAGATTCTAAATTGCTCACATGTGAAATCATAAATCTTGAATCAAAAAACCGTGTTGTTATTGATGCTAATCATAACGTTGGAATGTGAAAAAGAACTTGAATCATGAAATACGGCCAAGCGTCAAGAATAACTTTTTATTTGGGGCCACTCATGCCATTGTATTGAAAAGATGGGAGAGAAATATGAATTGAGATGACTGATTGAAAAGGGATGATGTCTCAAATGAGATGGCCTAGCCGATCGGGCCGAGATCGGACTCCGTATAAGAACACAGTGGTATTGTGGATGAAATTATAAAAATGGATGATGTCTCAAATGAGATGGCCTAGCCGATCGGGCCGAGATCGGACTCCGTGTAAGAACACGGTGGTATTATGGATGAAGTTATGAAAATTACTGATGTCTCAAATGAGATGGCCTAGCCGATCGGGCCGAGAACGGACTTCGTATAAGAACATAGTGGTATTGTGGATTGTGGCATATTGGCACTAAAAAGCATCCTACCTAACAATGCGGGAATTGACTTAAAAATCTATGTGATCCTTAACTTGAATGTTTTAGTGTTATTTAAAGCTCATATTGCATTCTTGATTGTCTCCCCCTGTATTATGGTTCATTCTATTGAGATAGTATTTTTATACATACTAATACTATTCGACAGTACTAACGTCCCTTTTGTCGGGGGCGCTGCATCTTTAAATAGATGCAGGTGGTTACATAGCAGATAATGTTAATCACAGATAGTGTTGCATCCTCTTCTCAGCGGACTCGGTGAGCCCCAATTCATTCCGGGGTCATGTATTGTACCTTTTGTTTATATTGTGGTCACTTTTTGAGGTATAGTCGGGGCCTTGTTTCTGGCACCATCTTTACATTCCTTTGTATCTCTAGAGGCTCTGTAGACACTATGTGAGTTGTATATGAGTGTAGGGAATGTTAAGCAAGTTATGTTATGTTTGATCACTTGTTCCACTCGGACTATAAGAATATATGTATTTTGAGACTGAAAGGCGAAATAGCTAATGAAACAATTTAGTATTGCTTGAATGAGCTTCCTACTGTATAATCAATAAAATCACGTCTTTTTTTATCATGGGTGAGTTGGGTAGAAAGTATCTGGCAGGCTTGCTCGGCCGGGTTCACTCGGTTGAGCACTGGTCACGCTTCCCGAGGTTGGGGCGTGACATTTAATGAATTCCGCAGAAAGGTATTTACCACCATGATCAGATCGCAATGTTTTGATATATTTATCATGTCGTTTCTCCATTTCCGTCTCAGATTTTTTGAATTTCTCAAAGCATTCAGACTTACGGCACAACAAATAAATGTATATATATTTTGAGTAATCATCTGTGAAAGTCACAAAATACTCAAAACCAGCTCTTGCTTGTATATTCATAGGGCCACACAAATCAGAGTGAATTAATTCTAACTTATCGCAGGCTCTATTTCCTTTTGAGGGAAAATATCTCTTGGTCATTTTACCTTCTAAACAGGATTCGCATGTTGGCAGTGCCTCCACTTTCAATGAACTCAAAGGTCCATCAGAGACCAATCTCGAAATCCTATTTAGATTTATATGACCTAGACGTAAGTGCCATAATAAGTTTGGCTCAATTCAGAAATAGGTTTTCTTTTATGTGGTAGATTAATATTATTTAATTCTTTTGGTAGTTGTAGCACATGAGGAGATATACCAAGAATAAAAAGGTCATGTACTCTAGCAGTAGTGTAGATAAAATGTTTATTAAACTTAAGAACAGTAGAGTTATTAGCAAAATAAACATTATAACCAGCATCCATTATTTCGAAACCGAAATCAAATTCCTTATAATAGAAGGTACATAGAGAACATCTTTCAAAACTAAAACTCTATCACTCCTGAACGAAACTCTAATATCGCCTAATGCTAAAGCTGGTGTTGGCTCGCCATTGGCTTGAAAAACGCAAACTTCATTCTCACTTAGTCGTCGCGTTTCCTGAAACCCCTGCAAAGTAGTGCAGATATGATTAGTGGCTCGTAAATCTATACACCAAAATATGGTAGAGACAACCGCTAAACAAGTTTCAACAACATTTAAATTTGAATTACCTTGATTATTCAACTTTGCCAGATAGGCAGGGCATTGCTGTTTTAGATGCCCGGGTTGCTTGCAATGATAGCACTTTTCTTTGGGCTTTTTCACACCATTCGCGCCTCCAGGTGCCAAAACCTTTTGAGCCTTCTTATTTTTCTTACAGACTTTCGACTTAGAAACCGAAGATTTCTCAACATTCATTGCCACAACTGAAGCTTGCTATTTGATGATAGATTTTGTCGCTTGCAGCTCATTCAATAATTTCGCCAGTGAAAAATCCATTTTGTTCATATTATAGTTCAAGCTAAATTATTGAAAAATGTCAGGCAGAGTCTGAAGGACCATCTCAACTTGAGATTCCTTATCAATCACAGCTCCAAGGACCTCCAGCTCATTCAGAAGACTCATCATCTTCAAAACATGGTCCCTGACCGATGATCCGTCAGCCATCTTGGTGTTTAAAAGGGCTTTCATGTCTGTCTTCTTAGCCGCACGATTTTGCTCACTGAACATCTCTTAGAGACTTTCGAGCATGTCATAAGCAGACCCCATAGACTGATGTTGATATTGCAAAGCATTCGCCATAGAGTCAAGAATGTAACATCACGCCATCTCATCAGCCTTGACCCATTTGTCATAGGCTTCAACCTAATTATCAGTAGCATCTTCATCAGGTTTTTCGGGGCACTCCTCAATGATTACAAATTTGTAACCTTCAGCAGTTAGGCCAATATCAAGGTTCCTTTTTCAGTCAACATAATTCGGTTTTTCTAACTTGTTTTGATTCAAAATTGAGGTAAGTGAGTTGAATTAAGACATGGTTAATCTGAGAGATATTCACATTAAATAGATTATTAGTTATGAATTTAGAATTAAATTCAAAATAGCATATTACACATATAACCATGCTCATTGAACAGTTAGATTCGTTAGGGAAACTTAACTATTCATGAAAAATATATGAGTTATGTAAGATATTTACCCCATAAATTAAAACAGGACCAACTCAAATGGAGAGTAAACTGTTAATTTAAGATAGGTAAATATCACTTTTATAAACTCTAGTTTTCATTGAATCAACATGTAACTCAGTTGAAGAGTTAATACAAGTAATGAAATAACTAGAGGCAAAGCTACAGTAATCACCTATAATGAACTTATCCGATGTGGAAGAAGAGCTATGTCAACATATAAATTCATTATATTACTATAAAACATGATTGGAAACCATGAGAATTGAACCCTACCATCACTGTTTTCTTATTATTCAGAAAATAGAAAAATGGCTAAAAACCCATCTAACGACCCCGAATGCCCAAACAACGACGTACGTCATGAGCAAAGCTGATGCGTATTGCTCATTGGGTCGTTTCCGATGAACCTACCAAATTTGAGGTCAATCGGAATTCGACAGAATTTCATAATTCCAAATTCATGACCTATTTGTAGAATTTTATTTTTGGCCTTTTTAGGGTTTTGATTATTTTGACTAGTTCAAATCACATAATATACTTATGTATGTTAATTGATGATTTCAGAACTCAAAATAATATTATTATTACAGTGTTGTATAAAAAAACTATTTTCGAACAAAATTGTAAAAAACAAAGAATGTTTTTCACCCGTTCAAAACGCCATTGTTCATAATTCCGTATATTAATCCATAATTTCACAACTAATAGCATTCAAAATAACCACGTTTTTATTAAAACAACAATGTGATTATGGACAAAAATGCAACTAAACAGATTGTCATTAAATATAACACCATTGTTTATGCATATGTATATTAATTCATAATTTCAGAATTAAAATACTAATAACAACAGTCGCGTTTTTTGACATAGAATAATCATACCAAACATGTATCATTAAACAAATTATTTTAATATTACTATATTCATGTTGTATTACATTATCTAGTTAGATGTAAGACGGCGTCTGATACCAATTGTTAGAACATGCGCAGCGGAAGCAAGCATACAATTTAGGCATCAAATACATGTAAACTAGACAATGATACAATTACGAGATTAGAAACCACTAACCTCTTGAAATCGTTGCACAGGTCCTCCACAAAGCAAGAATCCAGGGCTGTAATCTTCTGCTATGGTCCTAAGAAGACCTTGGACGAAATTGTTTTGAGTGGGCAAGAACAATACAACTCTGAAAGTTAGTTATTGAGTGAAAAATGTCTTCCTTATGTAGACTCGTTTTTTAGCCAAAAAGGGCTCCAAATACTTGTAGGATTCTGCTTGTGCAAGTAGAATCCTACTCTAACTCTACCGGATGACTTTTCTCTCAAGTCACTTTTTACCTAAGTCAGTTCAGATTTTTACTAGGTATAGCAGGGACCACAGAAATAATGAGAGGCTACTAATTATAGTATTAATTCGAAATTTTGCATGAATTAATTCCTACTATAACTAATTGCAGTTTATTCCACTAAAAAACTGTAATTGAACTCCTCAATATGAATTTCGAAATTCACTAACACTAATTTAACTCATCTTATTAATATCCCAAATACTAATTAATTAAATTAAATCACTGATAATTTAATTTAATCAACTAATTAAATCCTTTATAATTCCGCTTAAACTATTTCATGTGATGGATACAAAATCCATCGGTCGGGTTTTCACATGAAAACTTATAAGCTTACATAAAGGGGTATCATCAAACTTAAATACGAATCATGGATTCTATCAACTAATTATTATTTCACAAATGTTATTCGTTATTGTCCAATCTATCAGGCATACGCTAACTCTGAATAGAATTGTACCTTTTGATAAATCAAAACAATAAACAAATCACATTGATCATAATAATTATATCAAGATTAGGAGTATAAGCTCATTCAATGAATTAGAGAAAATATTTTATATATATTCAGTACAAAAACATCTTTTCTCTACTTTGTGCGTTCAATATACACCTATACTAGCAGAAGAAGCCGGAGTAAAACCACTTCGATAATCAAGACAAATTATACTATAATCTTGTACTACAATCATCAAGATATTTTACCCAATAATATTTTCGATCGTGAACATAGTTTATTAATTATGAGAACCGGCAATTTAATCTTTTGTGCATGAGCTAAGACTCCATACAGTAAATTGTCAACTACATAACTAAAGGACACACATGTAACAAATGATCTATTTAAAATAGTAATTTATTGAATTGAATAAACTAAATAAATAATTATTCCATAAATCATAAAACACAATACTATGTCTAAACCGCATGGTTAATAGTATATCCCAACATATGGACCTCTAAATTTCTGGCATACTCTGGGAGAATTCAGTTAATAAATAAAGTCTGTATTATTTGCTATTCAGACTTAATGGTCCGAGACTTTATACTCCCCAAGAAGGTTATTAAGATGATAAAAGTGAGGCTATGTGGTGGAAATTTCTTTAGACAGGAGGAAGTGAGATTGTGTACGGTCGAAATAGATTTCGGCTTTAGCACGACCGATCGAGTTCGAACGATGGCCTATCGAAGTAAGACCCCGAAGGTGCAACAAATTAAATCTTGAATCCGGTCAGGCCGACCCGTGCCAATACCATTATCAAGCTCGAATGGAAATCGACACAGAGTAGATATACCATGCTGATAATTTAGAGACCAGCCAACACTGACCTCGACCTCGAATCAATTCGAGGGCTCGGACCAAAATCGTGCTCGAATCAAAATCGAGCTCAAACCAAAGTCGGGGTCTCTCCGCAAGATCGAGCTCACAGACAAAAGCCGTTGTAATCCCACTAGAGAGAATCTTGGCAGAAAATACGGAAAAGCTGGCTTATCATGGGTCTCCCACTGAATATTTATTTTATTATGCTTGGAGTCAATTCCCTCCACTATAAAGGGGCTTGGTTACCATTTGTTAAGGATCAGTTTTTCTCAAAGGCTCACATTGTAATAAGAAGCAATATATTTCTTTATAGCAAAGCATCTGTCTTCCAGTTTTTTTAGATTGATTCTGCTTGGGAAATTCTAAGATTCAATTGTTCCGGACAACCTTGTCTATCTCATATTTTCTCCAATTTATATTCACATTCGTATTTATCATTACATTTTTCGTATTAGGTTACACCACATATCCTTGGAACTACGTATAAATTCAACTATATCCATTTTTCGGGTAAACAGAGATGTTAAAGAGAGCATTACTAGTATAGGATAGAATATGGTATCCATATTAACTGGGTTGCAGCAAATGAGGCCATTCTCCATCACGAGTCAAGACAATACACCACAAACTGAGGGGCAAGGTTCCATGGAGGAAACTAATATGCAATTATTATCCTAGATCGAGCACCAAAATGGCTATTCGTCTTAAATTTGGAATATTAAGCACAAGAGATACATTGACTTGTGCATTTGTAAATCTACTAAAGACACTATTGATCATCTCTTAATTCTTTATCTAGTAGAGTTGGAACATGATCTTGGATTGGCAGGGGGTGACAAGAAGGGCAATGGGCCCGCAAAATGTAGCTAACTGTAGCTGGGGCTTCATGTCCAGTTGAGTCTTTGATTTTTTTCTCTTTCTTTTGGTTGGGCTGTAAAAGTTTACTTGGTAATAAAAATGTTTATTTACCCAAAAATATTCAACCTACAGACAATTCAATAAATATGACTATCTGTGAAGATGTTCACTTTACCTTGAATATGCTGTGTGAATCCCATCAAAAATTGGACCGTAATGATTCAACTACAACAAAGCCGACGAATGCCTCATGTCTAGTTGGAATCGGCATCCACTTCTAATTAATTTCGTCTACATCCTTGCACATCTAACCAATACATCTGATCCTAGAACTAGTGGCGTATGGACATAAGAATTGTGAAATTTCGGAGAAAAGTAAAAAAAAAAAAAAATCAAATTGAAAATGGTATTTGAAAATTAGAGTTGTATTCGGACATGAATATAATTTTGGAACTGTTTTTGAATTTTTGTGAGTGTTTTGAAGTGAAATTTTTAAAAAATAATTTTTTGGAGTTTTTCGAATTCCAAAGAATTTCCAAAATTTAAGTTCAAGTGAAATTTGAAACTTTCATTGCCAAAAAATTATAATTTTTGAAAGAAAAAAAATAGTATTTGGAGTTAAATTGAAAAGTGATATTTGAAATTTGAAATTATGTTTGGACATGCATTTTACTTGAAAAAATATTGCAGTTTTATAAGTGAGAAAAAAAGTTTTTCTGAAAATTTTGGAAAAAAGTTTTAAAAAAAATTCATTTTCGACTTTTTTTGAAAAACTTATAAAATTTCATGGACGAACATATTTTTGAAAAAATAAAAGTAAATTTTTATTTTTTTTTTATGGACAAACAGGGGGCCCGTTTGGCCATTAAAAATAGTATTTCGCCATTCGTCTGAAGTTCAACAGCATGTCGACTTAGACTCAACATGTTCAAATGTAGGAGAACAATGCCATCCAACGCTATTTCGTCAAAAAAAACTCTCTATTATATACGCTCTTTGCATATTACTACTTTATATATTTATATGTAATACTAAGTGGGCGTTTGGACATGAGTTGTAAAATTCCGGAAAAAATGAAAAAAAAAAATCAAGTGAAAATGTTATTTGAAAATTAGAGTTGTGTTTGGACATGAGTTGTTTTTGAATTTTTTGTGAGTGATCCAATTAAAAATTTTGAAAAATAATTTTTTGAAGTTTTTCAAATTTATCTTCAAGTAAAAACTAAAAATTTATGTTGATTTCAAAAAAAAGTAAAAAAATTTCGAAAAAAAAGAAAAATATTCCATGGCCAAACCGGCTCTAAATAACACAACTTGATAGGGACCAATCTGGTTCTCTCTCCTAGAGAAGTCACATGTACAAAAATTCGTGTGCGTTAATTCATTTGGTTGTATATTTCTGATTTAGACAAATGAGCCTTGGAACGGTGTCATTTAAAACGAACAGGATTGCTTAGACTAAGGTCATATTTGTTTGCACTTAATGGAGGTATGAATCTTAATCATTCAGATCTCAGATATTAAGTGCGTTTGTTTTCAAAGTCTGAATCTTAATTATTCAAATCTTAACCGTTAAGTGTGTTTGTTTTTTTTACTTCACAACCACTTAATGGGTCTGACTAGGTCTGTATCATTAAGATCTATAACAGAGACTTAATTTCATTAAGATGCTATCATCCATATTCATTATTAACTGTCGTCACTGCCTATCATTATCAACTACCACCATGCCACCCACCACCACCATCATCCTCAATCATAGCCGCCACCATTGTCGACTACCACCACCCACCACTCCCACACCATCATTAACGATAACCAACACTCATCCACCTCAATTGCCATAACTAGCCACCCCATCACCATCAACAAACATAGCTGGCACTGCCCATCATTATAAACTACCACCACCCACCACCATCTTCCTCAATCCCAACTACCACCACCACCACCCACCATTATTAAATATCACCACCACCACCACCCTCAATCATAATAGCTACCACTACCAATCACCACTAGCCACTACCATAAACTACCACCAACCACTGCTTTTAGTCGGCATTCACAAGCACTACCGTTAGCCATCACCACCAGCAACTATCATATTTTAAAAAGCTATATATTTTAGTGATGTAATATTAGATTAATTAGTATTTTATTTGAATTTTATGTTTATTAATTTTCAAATAAGTGTAAAATTTATACATTCAGATGTTAAAAATCAAATAGTGTTAATTATTTAGTATTCAGATCTTAATACACATCTTGACATTCAGATGTGTATTCAGATTCGGATGTCTTAATCTTAATACATATTTTGATATTCAAACGTGTATTCACATTTTTAAGATTAAAACGTCTGAATCTCAATACATATCTGAATATCAAAATGTGTATTAAGATTAAGATATCTGAATCTGAATACACATTTGAATATTAAGATGTGTATGAAGATCTGAATACTAAATAATTAAGACCGTTTGATTTTTAACATCTGAATGTATAAATTTTATCTTTATTTAAAAGTTAATAAACATAAAATTCAAATGAAATACTAATTAATATAATATTCTATTAATAAAATCTATAGTGTTTTAAAATATGGTAGTTGATGATGGTGATGGCTAACGATAGTGCTTGTGAATGCCGACTAGAGACGGTGGTTGGTGATAATTTTGGTTGACGGTGGTGGTTCAGGGTAGTAGCTAGTGATGATTTGTAGTGATGACGATTATTATTGAGGATGGTGGTGATGAGTGGTGATAGTTAATAATGACGGGTGGTGGTAGTTGTTATTGAGGAAAGTGGTGATAGGTGGTGGTAGTTTATAATGATGGACAATGCCAGCTATAGTTATTGATGGTGATGGGGTGAATAGTTGTGATAGTTGAGGTGGAAGAGTGTTGGTTGTGGTTGGGAATGATGGTGGTGGGAGTGGTGGGGATGGCAGGTGGTGGTAGTAGATAATGGTGGCGGCTATGATTGAGGATGATGGTGGTGGTAGGTGGTATGGTGGTAGTTGATAATGGTAGGCGGTGGAGGCAGTTAATAATGAAAATGGATGATAATATTTTAATGAAACTAAGTCTCTGTTATATGGTAGGCGGTGGCGGCAGTTAATGATAAATATGGATGATATCATCTTAATAAAATTAAGTCTTTGTTATAGATCTTAATCATATAGACCCATTCATACCCATTAAGTGATTGTAAAGTTAAAAAAATAAACACACTTAATTATTAAGATCTGAATAATTAAGATTCAGACTTTAAAAACAAACGCACTTAATGTCTGAGATCTGAATGATTAAGATTAAGATCTCTATTAAATGCAAATAAATGAGGTCTTAGTCAACCAGTGTCATCCCGAATTATTTTATTGCAAAATGAAATTACGGTACCATGTTAGAAAATTTAAAGAGAAATAAGTAAAATTGAAGAACCTAACTTGAAAAGCTTGGCGAGGACAATTTTCATATTATAATTTATTTATATTATGAAAAAACTATCCTTTATAGCCCCTCAAAATTTTAAGAGAAAACTATCCTCTATAGTCCGTCAAAATTTTAATAGCCCGTGTTTTTTCTCACTTACACGAAATGGCCCTTCAGCCCAAACATATTACATCTAATAGCCCGAAATGTCTATTTTGTATATTTTTTATATAGTGACAGTCTATTTTGTATATTTTTTGTATAGTGACAGTCTATTTTGTATATATGTTGTATAGTGACAGTCTATTTTGTATATATGTTGTATAGTAAAGTCTATTTTGTATATATTTTGTATAGTGACAGTCTATTTTGTATATTTTTTGTATAGTGACAGTCTATTGTATATAAATTGTACAGTGACAGTCTATTTTGTATATCTTTTGTATAGTGACAGTCTATTTTGCATATATATTATATAGTAACAGTCTATTTATTATATTTTTGTATAGTAAAAGTTTATTCTCGTCTTCTTGAATTGCAATATTATTGGTAAAAAGTATTGGCTACACTTAGGGATGTACATGTTCTGGATTGGTTTGGTTTTTATCAAAACCAAACCAACTATATCTGTTTGGATTGGTTCGATTTTGTCAGGTTTTCGGATTTTTCTGATTTTTTTGTTATATGAATATTATTTCAATCTTACTTTGTTAAAATTTTTATAAATAAATATATGTTTAGTAAAATTAAAAAAATAATTGACAAATATATGATCTATTTACATATTCTTATGGGGAAATTTTCTTAGTAACATATAATAGTTATTTTTTTAGTCATCTGACAATAATTTTTTCTTGACGTACACTTTCAAGGTTAATTGAATTTAATAATTAAACATAAAAATCAATATGATACTTATATGATGATATGTTCTATTTAATTTTAAATTATCGAATATCACTTCAAATTCGAAAAAGATATAAGAATTTAATAGATTTGACATATGAATATGGAAGAACAGAGAGATTGATGCATTTCACTAACACTTGATAAGAAAGTGATCATACAACTCATTATTTAAAGTTAATAAAAATAGAACACTTCATATTTAATTAAATATTACATCACATAAGGGAATCGCAATATTTCCAGATTTTTTAAAAGAAAAGTCTATGAAAAATCTTAAAAAGTATATATAAATATTACTATATATTTATATGTCGGTTTGGTTCGAGTTTTTTTATTCAATATCAAATCAAATCGAAACAAACCTAATCGAGTTTTTTAATCGGTTCAGTTTGACTTTTCGATTTGATGTGATTTTTCGGTTTAGTTTGTAGACCCCTACCTCCTATGTTTATCCATACTAACTATTGAATTTACATGTATCCTCGTTGGCGATAACAACAATGAGGCATCATGGTAATAGTTAGG
Source organism: Nicotiana otophora (assembly GCA_000715115.1). Taxonomy (NCBI): domain Eukaryota; kingdom Viridiplantae; phylum Streptophyta; class Magnoliopsida; order Solanales; family Solanaceae; genus Nicotiana; species Nicotiana otophora. Next base: position 31,643 of record AWOL01S0031361.1, read on the forward strand.
TACAATACCAAACAAATCCATGGTCCTGTACTCCTAGTCACATTATTAAAAGCTTAGGGCAAAGATATAAATTATAAACTTTGCACTAGTTTGCTGGTCTTAAAGTCTCAAGAGGAGTGAAATGTCCTATGGAGTGTGGACACGCAACGTACCTCATACTACTATATATATATTTGAAAAAATTAAGCGACACAATAAATATATATATATATTATATTTACTTTTCACAGATATACTTTCAGAAAATTATTATTTGTAGCTATATTTAAATTTTATAGCAAATTCACATATAGTACTAAGTAAGAGATTAATTATTTTGGTCCGAAACAAGAGAGCAATAAGCTCTCGTAACTCAATTGGTTAGAAGAAATACGTTAGATATGTTATGAAATATAACTCAAATTAATAATATAGAACAAGAAAAAACAAGCTAAGAGATATAGAGAGAAAGGGAGAAGAGATTCTTATTTCTTCTTCAATTATGTGTATTTTCCTATCTATTACAAGGCCTTTATATAGGCATGAAAAGTGAAGAAAATATGTCATTGAATATGTCATTAAGCATTTGAGATGAATATCATGGAGGAAGAGTAGACATCCACCATATTTTGATATTTTTTATAACACTCCCCTTAGATGTCCATAGATAATGTGCATCGTTAAAACCTTCTTAGAGAAAAAAAATCCGAGTGAAGGAAAAAGAGTACACATGTTTAGAAATACGCTTTTTGGTTGCCTCATTAAAAAGCTTGCAAGGAAAATCCAGTGGGACAAAACCTTGTAAGGAAAAAAGAGTACACCGCGTATTAATTCCCCCTGATAAGAGTATCAATTCACATCCTTGAGCCTTCGCATCCCAATCTTGTATACTAGTTTCTTGAAGGTTGACGTCGGTAGAGATTTGGTGAACAAATCAGCCATATTATCACTTGAACGGAACTGTTGCACATTGATATCACCATTCTTTTGAAGATCATGTGTGAAAAATAACTTTGGTGAAATGTGCTTTGTTCTATCTCCTTTTATGAATCCTCTCTTCAATTGAGCTATGCATGCTGCATTGTCTTCATACAAAATTGTGGGTAGTTTGTCATACTTCAAACCACATTTGTCTCGAATAAGGTGTATTACAGACCTCAACCATATACATTCTCGACTTACTTCATGATTAGCAATTATCTCATCGTGATTAGATGAAGTAGCCACGATTGATTGCTTAGTCGATTGCCAAGATATTGTAGTGTCGTCACATGTAAACACATAGCCTATTTGAGATCGAGCCTTGTGTGGGTCAGATAAATACCCAGCATCGGCATAACCAACAAGATCCGGACTGCAATCATTGCCATAAAATAAGCCCATATCGGTAGTCTCTTTTAGATACTGCAATATGTGTTTGATTCCATTCCAATGTCCCTTTGTAGGAGCAGAGTTATATCTTGCTAATACATTAACTGAAAATGTTATGTCAGGCCTTGTAGTGTTAGAAAAATACATTAGTACACCAATTACACTAAGATATGGTACTTCATGACGAAGAAGCTCTTCATTCTTTTCTTGAGGTCGGAACGGGTCCTTATTCACATCAAGTGATCGAACAACCATCGAAGTACTTAATGGATGTGCTCCATCCATGTAAAACCGATTCAATACCTTTTCTATGTAGGCAGATTGATGAACAAAAATCATGTTTGCCAAATGTTCAATTTGCAAACCGAGACATAATTTTGTCTTTTTGAGATCTTTCATCTCGAATTTCTTCTTTAAATAATCAATTGCCTTTTGGAGTTCTGTAGGAGTTCCAATAAGGTTTATGTCATTAACATATACGACAAGTACAACAAACTCCGATGTTGTTTTCTTTATAAAAATACATGGACAAATGGAATCATTTATATAACCTTCCTTTAATAAATATTTACTAAGGCGGCTATACCACATTCTTCCTGATTGCTTTAGACCATACAAAGATCTTTGCAATTTGATTCAAAACATTTCCCTGGACTTTGAATTATGTACGTCAGGCATTTTAAATCCTTCGGGAATTTTCATGTATATTTCATTATCAAGTGAGCCGTATAGGTAGGCTGTAACCACATCCATTAAATGCATGTCAAGCTTTTCATAGACAGCAAGACTAATGAGATAACGGAACGTTATAGCATCCATAACAGGAGAATACGTCTCTTCATAATCGACACCAGGCCTTTGTGAACATCCTTGTGCCACAAGGCGTGCCTTATATCTTTGTACCTCATTTTTCTCAATCCTTTTACATACAAAGACCTATTTATAGCCAACAGGTTTAACACCATTAGGTGTTTGGACTATAGACCCAAAAACTTCATGTTCCGCAAGTGAATCCAACTCAGATTAGATTGCTTCTTGCCATTTTTGCCAATCACATCTTTGTCGACATTCTCCAACAGATTGAGATTCAAGATCCTTATTATCTTGTATAATGCTAGATACAACATTGTATGCAAAGATATAATCCACCACTATATTCAATTGATTTAAATTTGTCTCAATATCAACAACAACAATCCAGTAAAATCCCACTAATGGGGTCTGGAGAGGGTAGTGTGTACGCAGACCTTACCCCTACCC
>AWOL01S0031367.1:9469-27683 GCA_000715115.1 Nicotiana otophora
GGCATGGTTCCTCGCGTATGTTATTCACATGATTTAGCTATTTATTGACAGATGTTATGCATGACCTACCCCTATTTCATGTTTATATCTTAGATATATTCCTAGGGGTGTTCGACAAGTAGGACTCGCGTACTCGTCACGGCCAATCGGTTTGGGTCGTGACAAAAATATCCCTTTGGACCCCTGGCACATTAGAGTTTACTAGGGTCTCATGGACCCCGAGTAGTGCTTGTGTCAGGGAAGGCACCAGGTTTCACCCCAAATACCCTTAACCATCCGCCTATTCTTCCTTAAAGGTTTAGACACAAACGAGGTGTGAACTTAGTAGCAGCAGTAGACACAAAGGTTCAGATACACAAAGTTTTATCAGAAGCTATAGAGAACATCATCATTAGAGTACAAGGATATGAATAGTTTATAATTAAATTTAGGATCAGAACCCAAAGTATGAAGGCAAGCTACTGCAAGTAAACTTATAAGTGATATCAATGACCTTAAGATTATTTATAGCATGCATCTGAACTGTCACGACCCAAACTCACCTATAGGTCGTGATGGCACCCAACATTCCAGCTAGGCAACCCAACTAATGATTTAACCATATATTCATTCCTAAAACTCGAAGTACTTGCAAAAGAATTAAGACATTGTGAGAAATAAGATAAATTAAAGCCCAAGTAAAATAATTAAATCCAAAAATTCTACTAGTGTGTGCCAAGACCTGGTCTCACGAGTATATGAGCATCTAGTAGATTATACAAAATTTTAAATACTGTGTGAAATAAAATAGACAGAATACAAATACAAGAAGAGGCACTAGTTGCTGCAGAACAGCTCAAAAAGGCAACTCACCACTAAGCCTTTGGATAACGTGGGTGCGCTCTGATAGGTCCTCCGATAGTACCTGTCTCAGGTCCTGCACAAAAAGTGCAGCAAGCGTAGCATGTGTACGTAAACAACGTGTACCCAGTAAGTATCAAGCTTAATCTCGAAGAAGTAGTGACGAGAGGTCGACTTTGACACTCACTATGGGTCAATAATATTACAATAGAAATATTTAATTAAACATGATTTTTTAGATGAACAACAATAAGTTTCTAAACAAGCAGAAATAATTAATTTCTTACATTCCAATAATTTCCAATTTATCAATTAACTTCACAAGCGACAATTAAAGTATCAAGGTATCGTGTAATTATTATTATTAGGCACAAATTCTGCCGATGTCGTACGACCCAATCTAGAGTGTCGCGTACACTGCCGAGGGACGTGTGGCGCGATCCATAGATGCATCTATACTGCTGAGGCATTCAGCCCGCTCCACAAGAAAGGAGGACATTTTCTTATGAACCTCCGGAATGAGAAGTTATTATAATATTAACACGTATGATGTTCAATCTCTATTAACAATTTAATAATTTACACAAAAATTCGAGTATATGAAGTTTCAATCTTTTACTATTTCCTCAAACAATTTGCAATAAAATTCCAATAATTTAATTAAATAAAATGAGCAATTATCACAAGTAATTCATCATTTGAGTCCTAAACTACCCGGATATTAATATAATTAGTAGCTACGTACGGACTCTCGTCACCTCGTACATACGTAGCCCCCACAATTAGCAGCAATTATTAATATGAATCATCTATGGGGTAATTTCCCTCTTACAATGTTAGGCAAGGGACTTACCTTGTCTTAAAGCCCACTTCCCGATCACAATGTCGAAAAGAATCTCAATTCGGTGTCGAAAAATCCAAAACTATCCAAAAGTTATATAAAATAATTAATACATGCTCAAAATTTCAAAATTAGACTATCAAATAAATTACCCTATCCAAAAATAATAAATTCCTAAAATTCACCCCGGGCCCATGTGCCCGGATTCCAAAACTTTTCGGAGAAAATCATTACCCATAATCTCAAGAACTCAAATATATAATTTTCATCTAATTCCATAACCATTTTCATGGTTAAAATCTTATTTTTATACAAATCTAGGTTTTCATCCCATAATCTATGTATTTAACTCAAAGTGTGTAGAATTAACTTACCTTCAAGTTGCTAATTAAAATCCCCTCTCAAAAAGCTCCAAACAAATCGCCCAAAATGGAGACAATACGGGCTAAAAATGACTGAGCCTTGTCCCTTTTTAAGGTTCTGCCCAGACAGTATTTCCGCATCTGCGGTGCCTGGGCCGCATTTGCGGCGTCGCTTCTGCGGACCATGGTCCGCTTCTGCGGAAGAACCCAAGGCTGGCCAAGCTCGCTTCTATGGATGAAGACCCTCTTCTGCGCCAAGTTTGCCGCTCCTGTGGATCAAACCACTTCTGCGACTCATCTCTCGCACCTGCGGCTGGCCAAGCGTAGGTTCGCTTCTGACAGCAACTAGGAGCTTCAACTTTGGCTCCCAATTTCCAACTTGGTCCGAGCCTCGTCCGGTTAACCCCCGAGGCCGCCGGGGCCCTGCTCGAACATATCAACAAGTTTCAAATCATAAAACGGACTTGCTCGAACCCTCGGAACGTGTAAAACAACATCAAAACTAAGAATCATATCTCAAACCAAATTGATTCAACTTAGAATTTTTAAATTTTTTCAAATTTACTCCGAACGAGCCGAAACATACTTAAACTACTCGGAATGATATTAAATTTTGTGTGCAAGTCTTAAATCACCATACGGAGCTATTCTCAGGCTCGAAATTCCAAACGGACCTCAATTACTCCAAAACCTACTCCAAATCAAATTTAAAGAACATTAAACCTTCAAATAGTTGATTTTTACTATTAAGCGCCGAAACGCTCCCGGTTGTCCAAAATCATCATTCGAACATACGCCCAAGTCCAAAATCATCATTCGAACCTATTGGAACTGATAAATCTCGATTTCGGGGTCGTTTTCTCACAATATTGACTGAAGTCAAACTTGGGCCGTTAAAGCCAAACTAAGAAACCAAGTGTTCCGATTTCAACCCGAACACTTCCAAATCCCGAACAAACCATCCCCGCAAGTCATAAATTAATAAAAGCACATACGGAAAGTTTTATTTAGGGGAACAGGGTTCTAAAAGGCAAAATAACCGGTTGGGTCATTACATTCTCTACCTCTTAAACAAATGTTCGTTCTCGAATAGGTTTAGAAGTTTTACCTGGAGTGCTGAATAAGTGTGGATATCTGCTCTTCATGTCCTCCTCGGCCTCCCAAATCGCTTCCTTGACTGGTTTCCCCCTACACTGGACTTTTACTGCAGTAATCTTCTCGTTTATCTTCACGGTATGCCAGTGCCCATCAATTCTGATCAGGGTACGCAGTTCACATCGCACTTATGGAGGGTCGTACAGTGTGAGTTGAGTTGCATTTCACCCTATACAGACGGACAGTCCTAGTGCACCATTCAGATATTGGAGGATATGCTTCACGCCTGCATTATGGATTTTGAGGGTTCTTGGGATCAGTTCTTGCTGCTTGCGGAGTTTGACTACAACAACAGCTACCAACCAAGTATTCAGATGGCTCCCTATGAGGCATTATATGGGAGGCAGTGATGTTCGCCAGTTGGTTGGTTCGAGTCGGGAGAGGCTCGGTTGTTGGGTATCAATTTGGTTCAGGATGCCTTGGAAAAAGTCAAGATGACTCAGGATCGACTTCGCACAGCTCAATCTAGGCAGAAGAGTTATACCGATCGTAGAGTTCATGATGTTGCATTCATGGTTGGAGAGAGGTTTTTGCTTCAGGTTTCAACCATGAAGGGTGTGATGAGGTTCGGAAAGAAGGGCAAGTTGTGCCCTAGGTATATCAGACCCTTTGAGATTTTTGAGAGGGTTGGTGAGGTGGCCTACAAGCTTGCACTGACACCTAGCTTATCAGCAGTTCACCTAGTGTTCCATGTCTCCATGCTCCGGAAGTATCACGGTGATCCATCCAATGTATTAGATTTCAGCTCAGTCCAATTGGATAAGGATTTGACTTACGAGGAGGAGCCGGTGGCCATTCTCGCATGGCAGGTCCGGAAGCTGAGGACTAAGAGTTATCCTTCTATTAGAGCGTAGTGGAGAGTAGGGTTGTTCAAAACCGAACCAAAATCGTTAATTGAACCGAACCGATAGCTTATTGGCTTATTGGTATCAGATTATAGGGGTAATGGATGGTGAATGGACTGAAATTTTATAATTAACAACTTAACAATTTGGGGACGGATTACTCAATTTTGTATAGGGTAAACCGTTTACACGTTAAGAATTTTTATATTTATACTTTTACCCCTATATATATAAAGTACTATTAAAACCCTAAATGGTTAAATCCCTAATTTCTATTTTCTAATTCTCAATTGTCTGTAGCCACCAGAGGTAGATAAGTCGTCAGTCTCGTATCTCTCTTGAATTGAAAACTGAGAAGTCGAAAAATCAAAATCCCAATGATTAATACATGTATGTATGTATGTATATATGTATGAGTAGTCTTGATGGTATTAAAAATTTGGTTAATACGTGTATGACAGTATGAGTAGTCTTGAAGACTCTTCAATTAAAAAATATTGTTTGGTTAGATCTTAGATGGTATTAAAATTTTGGTATTGATTTGAAACTGTTTGGTATTGATTGAATGATTGTTCAAAAAACTTCTATTTGGTTTAGCCGATAAGCCGCCCAATAACCGCCCGATAATTGTTAATCCGATACAAATCCTCCTGTTGTCTTATTGGATGGCTAGCGGATTACTACATTTATAATTTGATAACTGTTAAGCCGAACCATTAATGTAATTATCCGCCTGATTTGCCCTATAAGCACCCCTAGTGGAGAGGTCAATTGATCGAGGCAGCCACGTGGGACACCGATTCTGACATGCAAAGTACATACCCACAGCTTTTCACCAGTCCAGGTACCTTTCTATGTTCATTCGAGGACCAACATTTATTTTAGAGATGGAGAATGTGATGACCCGATAGGTCATGTTGAGTTTTAGCCTTTATTTCCATGTTATGAGACCTTGATTAGCTCCGCTTAGCATTCCTCGATTTGCATGCACCGTCTGTGTCTTGTTCCGGAGAGTCTTTGTGTTAAAAATTAAAGACAATGTGAATTTTTACCTTAAAAATAATTTGAGTTGACTACGGTCAATATTTTGGGTAAAGGGAGACCCGAATTAGTATTTTGACAGTCTCGGCGGGTCTGTATCGTGATTTGGGACTTGGGCGTATACCCGGAATTGAATTCGGAAGTCCCTAACTTGATTTAATGTGATTTGTTGAAATCTAATAATTTGAAGGTTTAAAGAATTCTGAAGTTTGACCGTAAGTTGACTTTATAGCTATCGGGTTCGAATTTTGGTTTCGGAACTTGATATAGGTTCATTTTACTATTATTGACTTGTCTGCAAAATTTGGTTAAAAACGGAGTTGATTTGACATGATTCGGATGCTCGGTTGTAAATTTGGAAGTTCTTAAGTTTCATTGAAAATTTCATACATTTTGATATCCAATTCATAGTTCTAGGTGTTATTNACTAAGAGTTATCCTTCTATTAGAGCGTAGTGGAGAGTAGGGTTGTTCAAAACCGAACCAAAATCGTTAATTGAACCGAACCGATAGCTTATTGGCTTATTGGTATCAGATTATAGGGGTAATGGATGGTGAATGGACTGAAATTTTATAATTAACAACTTAACAATTTGGGGACGGATTACTCAATTTTGTATAGGGTAAACCGTTTACACGTTAAGAATTTTTATATTTATACTTTTACCCCTATATATATAAAGTACTATTAAAACCCTAAATGGTTAAATCCCTAATTTCTATTTTCTAATTCTCAATTGTCTGTAGCCACCAGAGGTAGATAAGTCGTCAGTCTCGTATCTCTCTTGAATTGAAAACTGAGAAGTCGAAAAATCAAAATCCCAATGATTAATACATGTATGTATGTATGTATATATGTATGAGTAGTCTTGATGGTATTAAAAATTTGGTTAATACGTGTATGACAGTATGAGTAGTCTTGAAGACTCTTCAATTAAAAAATATTGTTTGGTTAGATCTTAGATGGTATTAAAATTTTGGTATTGATTTGAAACTGTTTGGTATTGATTGAATGATTGTTCAAAAAACTTCTATTTGGTTTAGCCGATAACCGCCCGATAAGTGTTAATCTGATACCAATCCGTTCGTTGTCTTATTGGATGGCAAGCGGATTACTACATTTATAATCCGATAACCATTAAGTCAAACCGTTAAGTGTAATTATCCGCCTGATCCGCCAGATAAGCACCCCTACCCTTCACCATCACCATCGCCCTTAGTATACTCATACTCATACCAAGCGTCCTCTTCAATCCNTTTAGCCGATAAGCCGCCCAATAACCGCCCGATAATTGTTAATCCGATACAAATCCTCCTGTTGTCTTATTGGATGGCTAGCGGATTACTACATTTATAATTTGATAACTGTTAAGCCGAACCATTAATGTAATTATCCGCCTGATTTGCCCTATAAGCACCCCTAGTGGAGAGGTCAATTGATCGAGGCAGCCACGTGGGACACCGATTCTGACATGCAAAGTACATACCCACAGCTTTTCACCAGTCCAGGTACCTTTCTATGTTCATTCGAGGACCAACATTTATTTTAGAGATGGAGAATGTGATGACCCGATAGGTCATGTTGAGTTTTAGCCTTTATTTCCATGTTATGAGACCTTGATTAGCTCCGCTTAGCATTCCTCGATTTGCATGCACCGTCTGTGTCTTGTTCCGGAGAGTCTTTGTGTTAAAAATTAAAGACAATGTGAATTTTTACCTTAAAAATAATTTGAGTTGACTACGGTCAATATTTTGGGTAAAGGGAGACCCGAATTAGTATTTTGACAGTCTCGGCGGGTCTGTATCGTGATTTGGGACTTGGGCGTATACCCGGAATTGAATTCGGAAGTCCCTAACTTGATTTAATGTGATTTGTTGAAATCTAATAATTTGAAGGTTTAAAGAATTCTGAAGTTTGACCGTAAGTTGACTTTATAGCTATCGGGTTCGAATTTTGGTTTCGGAACTTGATATAGGTTCATTTTACTATTATTGACTTGTCTGCAAAATTTGGTTAAAAACGGAGTTGATTTGACATGATTCGGATGCTCGGTTGTAAATTTGGAAGTTCTTAAGTTTCATTGAAAATTTCATACATTTTGATATCCAATTCATAGTTCTAGGTGTTATTTTGGTGTTTTGATTGCACGAGCGAGTTCGTATGATATTATTACACTTGTGTCCATATTTTTCTGGAAGCCCGAGGGACTCGGGTGAGTTTTGGATAGGCTACAGATCGATTTTTGACTTAGAAAATTGTTGGTTTCACTGTTGCTGATGTCTGGTGTGTTGCTCTTCGCGATCGCAAAGGGTAACTTGGGACTAGGGAGGTTTTCTTCTACTGAACACGGAGAAGAGGTCGTGATCGCGAAGCATCAGAGGGATTACCCTTCGCGAATGCGGCCCTTCACTAGCGAACGCGATGGGTAAGGGATTCTGGGGGGAGGCAGGGGTTTGTTCTACAAGAACGGGAGCCCAGGCTCGCGAATACGATAGCCAGGGCGAATGCATGCAATGCCTCGCGAACGCGTAAGCCACTTGGGTCGCAGCTCTTTGCGATCGCGTCAGAGTACATCGGGTCGGTTGTACTCATACTACACTCTGCACTTCTTGTACAGATACCGGAGTTAGTCCTAGCGGCGTTCAGTAGCTTTTGCTCGGATTCGGTCACTGACGGAGACTTGAGGTACAGCTGCACGGCGTCTGCTACCTTGAAGTCCCCTTTCCCTCCTATCTTTACTGTTTTATTGAGTTTCAAAACAGTGTATTTTGTTCGGACCGTGTTTGTAGCACTCTAAGATGTTCATGTACTCGTGACGCCATCTTCTAGGTTGTGTTTAGACTTCGTTGTTCGGTATCGTTTTACTCTACTTCAGACTTATATCATTTTCTTTGTTAATATCTTGTTATAAATTATTAAAATCAGTTAATTTTCTGCTCCACGTTGGCTTGCCTATCAAGTAGATGTTAGGCGTCATCACGACCCCGAGGTTAAAAATCTGGATCGTTACAAATATAGTATTTGATTTCAATAAATATTGAGTCCTACAATCTCTATGGTATTCCTCTGATTCTTCAAGAATGTAAACTATCTTAATGAACTTGATTTTGATTTTGATTCAAGGTCTTGTAAAACTTGGTCTTGAATCTCCTTCTTGAACTTGGATTTGGATTTGATCATGAACAAGTAATTTGATCTTGAACGCCTTGGTATTTGATTTGCCTTTGTTCTTGATCTTGAACTTGAACTTGTAGCTTGAGTGCTTGAACTTGTAGCCTTTAGAGAAATTTGCGGTATTTCATCCACGAGCTCTCTACTTACTTCTTGTTATCACTTCAGGTGTCTTCTAGATTTATGAATACATCTATTTATAATTGTAGAGAGTGGTGTGGCTCTGCAATTTGATTGATCAGTTTGAACTGACCAATACCATCTAGATACTTGGCACAACTCTACTGGTTGTTGATTTGACTTGGTATGCCACCCTTTCTTGACACATGGCATAATTTTATTGGCTCGTTCCTTTGACTTGGATCGCCACATCATTTGATACATGGCATGATTTTATTGGCTCGTTCCTTTGACTTGGATCGCCATACCTGGGTCTTAAGATGGGCTAATAGCCATTTGGACCTTGGGCTAATGAAGTGAGTTTATCATTTAATTTGTAGTCCAATTAAATGTACTAGCCCAACACTTACATTTTAGATTTAAATAATTAACCCAATTTACTAGCCACAATATTTGTTTGGACTAGTGTCTTGAATTTAATATGGTCCAAATTATTTTATGGATTTAAATTCAATAAAATTTAAATGCTTACAAATGCCTCCTATTTCAAGACTTATCGTGATATAAACTTTACAATTTTTTTCACCATTTGGCTTGAAGTACTAGTAAAAACAAATACAAGTTAATCAAGCACATGAGACAAACTATAATTTGTCTAGGAATTACGTGGTCAATATGTTAGACTAAACTTATATACTATGATGCTAGGAAATAGTTCCACCATTTCACGTGCAAGATGAATTTGGAATCTTCTCCAGATGTTATTTGAATTGGAGTGTAAATCCATGACTAAAAGAATTTTGTTATAAAACAATAAAAGAGAAAGAAAAGTATTGCAGAGAAAAAAACAGAGAGAATTCTTATTGATTTGGGATGAATTACAATGGAATAGAACCTCTATATTTATAAGAAAAAAGTGACTTAGACACCAAGTAACAAACCCTAGAATCTCTCTAAAATATAGACATTCACCTTAAATACAATTTTATTTATAACAAATTTAGAATTGTTGATAAACTTTCTGCTCAAGATTATCCAGGAGTTTTTTGGTTATCTCCTAATCAAATTAGAACTCTTGCTATGTATATACCCAATTTTCATCCCTATAAACAGGCCTTTTAGTGCACATCTAACAATAGGCCTTTTGGTTGCTGTTAATAACTTGCAAAGAAAATCCAGTGGGACAAAACTTTGTAAGGAAAAAAGAGTATAACGCGAATTAACTCCCCGTGATGAGACAATCAATTCACATCTTTGAGCTTTCGCATTCCAATCTTGTGCATCATCTTCAAAAGATCGTTGGTAGAGATTTGATAAATAAATCAGTCATATTAACTTGAACGAATATGTTGCACCTTGAAATCATTATTCGTAACAGATATGAACGTCTTCATATAATGTCGTGGGATGGTCTTTTCAATATCTCTATAAAGGTAAAAATTATCGCTATCACATTATCATGCTTATAGTTATAGCAAGATTTATATGTGCACAAATTGCACTTCGAATGTGGTACTTCAGGACCAAAAATTATATATTATTTAAGTGATTTGAATCCTTCAGAGATTGTCATATAAGCTAAGTCATACAAATCGACTTTAGATGCATATCAAGTTTTCATGTCATGCTAGACATATAAGATAGATAAAAGTGATTGTGCACACCATTGACTTTATACTTTAAAGTGTTTGAACTACATGTCCAAAACTAGATGTCTTTCATATGATACCAATTCTATTTGAATTGTGTCTCTTCGATTTGGCCAATATTTTTGCGTCTGTATTCGACAGACTTGAGGTCCTTATCTATACTTAGCGCTATCATAGATGTCGTCAACGAACATTTTATATCGGTTCCAATATTTTTTCATAAAGACATAACATAGGGATCACTTCATTCATATTTTCAGGTACCTGAACCTCTCCTGAAATTTTATGAAATGTTCTGTCATGTGATCTTCTAGATCACTTGCCTCCTTATTATGATCATTTTGATCATTTTGCTCATCTTCTTTATCAAGAATTTTATTTGAAACCGATTTGTCTATATGCTTTAAGCGTACCATGGACTTTGTCCCTCTAGGACTTATTCTAATAGGAGCATTTCTAGTGAGAATATAGTTACTTTCTTTGGGTCAGCAAATGCGTATGGCATGCTTTGCAACATATTGCAGATGAATTATCTTTTTATCAACTTCAAGTTCATATTATATTATTCGAGGATCTAGATGTACAAACGATAATTCATTCCGTAACTTTTTCTCAACTGTTTATCCCGTCTCCCCTTCATGTTAGAAAAACTAACTTGCTTCATCAATTTGTGTGTTATGGTGTTAATCAAAATATACACCGCGCATCAATAATAATAATAATAAGATGAAATTATTTGGTTCATGACCCTGAACTATTTATGAGGGGAGAATATAATATACTTTCGTATATAATGTTTATCAAACTCATACAGATAACTTTGTTCTCATGAGCAGTAGTTTAGCTATTAAATGGAGGCACTCAATAAATTATTTTGCTAAATTAACTTTGATATAAACCAACTTATCCAGATGAACTGTCTTGAATAGAAAATCTGAAAATAATACTCTAAATTAAATTATTGAGCAAGTTAGCTCGTAAATATCGAGTTGCGGGTTAATAATAAGAGCACATGTAACCATCTCATAGATGCATCTTATGTGGTATACATGGAAGGTGAATGGGCCCATATTTACTTTTGATATTTGCAGCATTCATGGGATTCAATCCCAATTTAGTTGGTCTATTAATTAATGAGAACAAATAACATAATAGAATTCGTAAAGAATTTTCTAGTTCTTTAATATTTACCCATGTGAATTTTCTTTTATTTTTGCACATAACATGGCTAAATCGATTATGTCAACTGGATAAATTATCAATATTGATAAACTTCAGGTTTACACCATGACGTGTGCAATTATCAATAAACTTCAAGTTTATTATGATATGGATTTTTATATCAATAAACTTCTACTTTATTGTATAAACTGGAGAATAAAGCGGGTAGTTTTTCACATATATATATATATATATATATATATATATTACCCCGCTATAAGTTGTAGTAATAGAAGATATTAAATTTTTTCTTTATTTTTAGTCTCAATATGACCAACCGCTTTCGCGAATATTCTAAAAACTCAATAAGTTTCTTTGAGACTTAGTACGGCACAATGCCTTATTGATAATCAATTTTATTCCTCCAAAATAATAATAATTGACTTTTCCAGAGCTCTCAATTACTTTTGTACTACCACATATTCATCAACATTCGTACGGTGAATATCTCTTTCAAGGAGAAAGTTATGTCATTATGGTCATGATCAAAATCATTATAGGTAGGATATGTTGCTTCCATTACTTATGCCCTATAATAATCACATTGTCATGATATTTTGGGATAATCACAATAGGTACGTGATCAATGACCATTCATGCCATAATAATGAAATTATTTTCTTATTTCATCTCAAACCTACTAGAGGTGAGTGTGGTATATTCACTACCACTAGCACGGTCATATTCTTCCAAAAATGAATATGTATTCATAAATCACATGTTATCACATTCACATTATGAATGGACCATAATCATCATATGTGCTTTACAAAATCTCATGTCAAATCGATGACAAACATTACTTTCACAGAGTGAAGGATTATTTTGAAAATCCTTATTATTCTCATTACCACAATGATTAAGATTATAATTTCATCTATTAGCACGCCCACATCCATTGATATATTTACGGTAATAATTTTATCTTCTTTCAAACTTATTGCATATTGCTACCATATTCTCTTAAGGGAATGAGAATGAAGCAAATTCAATGGGACGGGTTTCCACTTCTTTGTCCACAATCATACATGAATTTGATCATGGCAAGGCATAGAAATTTTACTACTTTGGGTGGTTATAATTTCTTACAAACTCCATTAGAGTTACAATCAAAATTTATTGTCTTTGCTTGTATTTAAAATCAAATTATAGAATGTCAAGAATTTAAAAGAGAAAAATAAGGTAAAATACTTACTTTAAATCCAGAATTTATTCCTGAAAGAAATTCACGAAATAATTGACAATATTATGTATAAGCTGAGCACCATGCATGTATCCCAAAGCCTCTACTTAATTGGTTGGAGTCTCGTGTTGATAACGTGTTATAAAACAATAAAAGAAAAAGAAGAGTATTGCAGAGAAAAGCAGGGAGAGAGAATTCTTATTGATTTGGGATTAATTACAATGGAATAGAACCCCTATATTTATAAGGAAAAAGTGACATAGCCACCAAGTAACAAACCCTAGAATCTCTCTAAAATATAGACATTTACCTTAAATACAATTCTATTTATAACAAATTTAAAATTGTTGATAAACTTTCTGCTGAAGATTATCCAGGAGTTTTTTGGTTATCACCTAATCAAATTAGAACTCTTGCTATGTATATCTTTTGAGATTGGTTAGGATCCAATGGTAATATCCATTTCCATGTAGGACTTAGCCATTTACCCAATTTTCATCCCTATAAATAGGGGAGCATAGCACTGTTTTGACCGTGCAAGCTTTCTTTGTTAGCAATTTCAGAAGGTTGGAGAGCTCTCTGTATTTTCCAAAGGGTAATCTTTTCCTTCGTTATATTTTTCATAGCAAAAAAAGTAACTTGAACAGGTTTTGTACTTTTCGAAGGTCATTTTAACTTTGAATAGTCATGTTGGATTGTCTTTGCAGTCAATTTTCTTTCTTTATTTCATTCAAAAAGAGTAAGTATTGTCCCTGTGGAGACCAACTTTATGTCACTTCCAAGATATAGTACAATGTCATTTTTTTTTTTTACTATTTGTTATAAAATAAAGACGGTAAAATAAAAACAAGTATAGAGAGAAACTGATATATTATTCAATTTCAAATTGATGTACATATTGAACTGAATTCTCCTCTATTTATAGAAGAAAAGAAGTTGTTGTGTAAGCTGCTTGTAAGCTGCTACTGCAAGCTGCTGTGTAAGCTACTTGTAAGCGGCTACTACAAGCTGCTGTGTAAGCTGCTATTGTACCAGATATAGATAATCTTCTACCGAGAGTAATATTTATCCATAATGGAGTACCAAAAGGATAAGCTCATTGTACCAGATATAGATAATCTTCTACCAGGGTAATATTTATCCATAACGGAGTACCGAAAGAATAAGCTCATTGTACCAGATATAGATAATCTTCTACCAGGGTAATATTTATCCATAACGGAGTACCGAAAGAATAAGCTCATTGTACCAGATATAGATAATCTTTTATCGGGGTAATATTTATCCATAACGGAGTACCGAAAGGATAAGCTTCTTCATGAGGCTTATTTCCAATAGAGTACTAACTAGATAAATATATTTATGGTGGAGTCTCATATGGAAAAGTTTCTTCAGGAAGCTTATTTACAACGGAGTACTAAATGAACATCCATAATATAATATATTTATAATACTCCCCCTTGGATGTTCATTAAAAGATAATATGCCTCATTAAAACCTTACTAGGAAAAATCCTGTAGAAAAAAATTCTAGTGAAGGAAAAAGAGTACACATATGTAGTAATACGCATAACTAGTTGTCTCATTAAAAACCTTATAAGAAAAACCATGTGGGAAAAACCTTAGTAAGGAAAAAAGAGTATAGGGCGTATTTTACTCCCCCTGATGAAAACTTTGTTTCAAATATTTGAGTCTCCGTATTTCAATCTTGTATACCAGCTTCTCAAAAGTTGAAGTTGGCAAAGATTTAGTGAATAAATCTGTCGGATTGTCACTTGAATGGATTTGTTGTACATCAATGTCACCATTTTTGTGAAGATCGTGTGTGTAAAATAATTTTGATAAAATGTGCTCCGTTCTATCTCATTTTATAAATTCTCCCTTTAATTGGGCTATGCACGCAGCATTGTCTTCGTATAAAATTGTGGATCTTTTATCACATTCCAAACCACATTTTCCTTGAATAAAATGAATCGTTGATCTCAATCATACGCATTCCCTACTTGTTTCATGAATAGCTATTATCTCGGCATGATTTGAATAAGTAGCAACAATAGATTGCTTTGTGGAGCGCCATGATATGACAGTACCTCCACATGTAAATACGTACGCGGTTTGAGATCGAGCTTTATGTGGATCACATAAATAACTTGCATCTGCATAACCAACAAGATATGCACTACCATTGTTAGAATAAAACAAACTCATATCAAGTGTTCCCTTTAAATATCGCAATATATGCTTAATCCCATTCTAATATCTTCGTGTAGGAGAAGAGTTATATCTTGCTAGTAAATTAACAGAAAATGCTATGTCAGGTCTTGTAGCAATAGCAAGATAAATAAGTGCACCAATTGCACTAAGATAAGGTATTTCGGGACTGTCACGGTCCAAAATTCCCATCTTCGGGACCGTGATGGCGCCTAACATTTCGCTTACTAGGCAAGCCAACGTTAGAATAATATTATCTATTTTAAAATAATTTTTAAATTTATAAATAATATTAAAAACAAATACGGAAGTAAAGACTGAAATGCAGTGAACAATCCATAAAAAGAATATTGGTGTCTAAATACCATCCCAGAATTGGTGTCACAAGTGCACGAGCTTCTAGAATAATACAAATAAAGGGTCTGAATAAAATAAAGCTATCTGAAAACAAACACACAGCTAAAGTACAGTAGACGGAGACTTCAGAACTGCGGACGCCATGAAGTTATACCTCAAGTCTCCTCTGATTAGCTGAAATCCGAGCAAGTCTATGATACGTTGTTGGGACCAACTCCAAAATCTGTACAAGAAGTGTAGAGTGTAGTATCAGTACAACCGACCCCATGTACAGGTAAGTACCGAGCCTAACCTTGACGAAGTAGTGACGAGGCTAAGGAAGGTCACTTATATTAACAAGTACGCAATAATAGTAATAACCACAATAATGGAATTAAATCGGATAACTCATTTTTAATAGTTGAAGCCAACTCAGCAGTCATAACCAATTATTATTTCAATCAATTATCGTTGCAGCGTGCAACCCGCTCCCACAATATATTCATATTCAATCCTCCAATATATTTATTTTAATCAAGTTTGTATAGACTTTTAAATAAGTCAGTTGCGACGTGCAACTCGATCCCCCAATATGAACTTTTAATCAAGTCTGTATAGACTTTTAAATAAGACTGTTGCGACATGCAACCCGATCCCCCAATATGAACTTTTAATAAGTCTGTTGCAGCGTGCAACCCGATCCCCCAATATGAACTTTTAATAAGTCTGTTGCAGCGTGCAACCCGATCCCCCAATATAGACTTTTTAATAGGTCTGTTGTGGCGTGCAACCCGATCCCCCAATATGAACTTTTAATAAGTCTGTTGCGGCGTGCAACACGATCCCCCAATATGGACATATGGACTTTTAATAAGTCTGTTTCGGCGTGCAACCCGATCCTCCAATATGGACTTTTTAATAAGTCTGTTGCGGCGTGCAACCCGATCCCCCAATATGGACTTTAATAAGTCTGTTGCGGCGTGCAACCCGATACCCCCAGTATATTTATTCACTTACCAATTTATTATAAAAGAATTTTCTCCAATAAATGCAAAAATTAATATGAAATTATAAGACAACAAACATACAATAATTATGATTTATTCATAAAACTGACAATGACAACTAGCAATTTATTTTGGAAATCAGGGATAAAATAGGCAATTTAATATTTAATATTCTAAATGTCAAGTAACAATTAAGACACATAAATCAAATAGCATGTAAATATTATTGCAGAAATTCAAGAATTAATATTTGACAAAGAATAGGAGAGAAACAATTATTATACCAATTAGTTCGTGTCTTAGAACAATTTATGATTTTCAAATAATTATGCAAATAATTAATTTGACGACGTATAGACGCTCTTCACCTCACCTATACATCGTTCACATGCATTTCACATAACAAATAATTTAAGGATTTTATTCCCTCAAGTCAAGGTTAACCACGACAGTTACCTCGCTTTGCAAATTTCAATCGATTACTTGACCACAGCGTTTCCTTTTGAATTTGTCTCCAAAATCGTCAAACATATTCACAAACAATTCGATATACTCAATACGAATCATAGGAATTAATTCCATATGAATTTACTAATTTTTCGGATAAAATCCGAAATTCACTTTAAAAATTGACAGTGGGGCCCACGTCTCAAATCTCGGAAAAACTTACGAAATTTGAACACCATTCCAAGATGAGTCCAACCATAAAAATTATCAAATTCCGATGTCAAATGGACCTTCAAATCTTAAATTTTTGTTTTTGAAAGATTTTTTAAAAATTTATTTTTTCTCCCACAATTTCACGGATTCATGATATAAATGAGTATGGAATCATGAAATATAATCAATATAGGATAAGAAACACTTACCCCAATGCTTTCCCGTGAAAATCGCCCAAGAATCGCCTTATCCGAGCTCAAAAATGGAAAATGGTTGAAAATGGGTCGAATCCCATTTTCCAGAACTTAAGTTCTGTTTCTCGGATTTTTACTCATCGCGATCACAAAAATTCATCTGCGATCACGTAGAACAACTTTTGCCCGGGTTCGTTTAACTCTACGCGATCGCATAAATGGCCATGCGATCGCAGAGATCATTTTCTCAACCTTACGCGATCGCGTACATGCTTATGCGATCGCGTAGCACAATTTCAGTGCTTCAACTTCTGCCTCATTCCTTCTACGCGATCACAGCTTAGTCCTCGCGTTCGCAGTGCCTTAGCTTTTCTAACTGTGCGATCGTGAACAATACTATGCAATCGCATAGCACAAATTTTCATCCGTGCTCAACAAGCCTTCGCGATCGTGGATGAAGACACGCGATCGCGATTAAGGAAATCAGAACTGGAAATACCAGATTTTTCCAAAGTTTCAAAACACCAGTAGCCTATCAAAAACTCACTCGAGCCCTCGGGACTCTATCGAGCGATCAAATCGTCAAAATAACACCTAGAACTACGAATTAAACACCAAATCGAATGAAATTTTCAAGAAAGCTTTAAGACTTATATTTTCACAACCGGACATCCGAATCACGTCAAATCAGCTCCGTTTCTCACCAATTTCGGCATACAAGTCATAAATATTATAGTAGATATATACCGGGCTCCGGAACCAAAATACGGACCCGGTGTCAATAAATCTGACATTAGTAAATTCTTAAAAATCATTAAGCTTTCAAACTTTTAATGTTTGATCAAAATTTCATATCTCGGGCTAGGGACCTCGGAATTCGATTCCGAGCATACGCCCAAGTCCCAAATCACGATACGGACCTACCGGAACTGTTAAAATATTGATCCGAATCTATTTGCTCAAAATGTTGACCAAAGTCAATTCAGTTGAGTTTTAAAGCTCTATTTCATATTTTAATCCATTTTCACATAAACAATTTTTGGAAAATCTTACGGATTGCGCACGCAAGTCGAGAAATGATAAATAGTACTTTTTGAGGTCTTAGAATACATAATTAATTATTAAATTTAAAAATAATATTTTGGGTCATCACATTCTCCACCTCTAAAACAAACGTTCGTTCTCGAACAAAGTTAGAAAAGTACCTAAGCTGGTGAATAAGTGTGTATATTTACTCCGTATGTCCGATTCGGACTCCCAGGTAGATGCCTCTACCGGCTGACCTCTCCAGTGCACCCGAACTGAAGGATAACTCTTAGACTTCAACTGTCAGACCTGCCGGGCTAGAATAGCCACCGGCTCCTCCTCGTAAGTCAAA
>AWOL01S0031368.1:0-17180 GCA_000715115.1 Nicotiana otophora
ATTTGAGGTCAATCGGACTTGATTTGATAGGTTTCAACATCGAATGTAGAAGTTAAAAATTCTAATTTTCATTAAGCTTTAATTAGAGCATGATTCGTGATTGTAGCGTTGTTTGATGTGATTTGAGGTTTCAGATAAGTTTGTATGATGTTTCAGGACTTGTTGGTGTATTGGGTTAAGGTACCGAGGGCCTCAGGTGAGTTTCGGATGGTTAACGGGTGAAAAGTGGGACTTAGCTGCTGCAAAAGCTACTGCAATTTTTCTGGTGGAAATGCTGTCAAAATTGGGCTGCCTGTCAAAATCGGACTCCCTGACAAAATCGGATTCCCTGACAAAATCGTCTCCCTGTCCAAATCGGACTCCCTGACAAAATCGGACTCCCTGACAAAATCGAGCTCCATGAAAAATATGCCCCCTGACAAATCGAGCCCCCTGACAAATCAAGCTCCCTGACAAATTGAGCTCCCTGATAAATCGAGCTCCCTGACAAATCGAGCTTCCTGACAAATCGAGGCCCCTGACAAATCGAGCTCCCTGACAAATCGGACTCCCTGACAAATCGAGCTCCCCGACAAATCTGTAAGCTATAAAAACAGGGGATAGGTTTTATGACATTTATGACTTGGGTGCAAATTATGAGGTTAATCAGACTTGATTTGATAGGTTTCGACATCGAATGTAGAAGTTAGAAATTCTAAGTTTCATTAAGCTTGAATTGGAGCATGATTCGTGATTTTAGGACTTGTTGTTGTATTGGGTTGAGGTCCCGAGGGCCTCGGGTAAGTTTCAGATTGTTGAAGGATCAAAAGTGGGACTTAACTGCTGCAATTTTTCTGTTGGAAATGATGTCAAAATCGAGATGCCTATCAAAATTGGGCTGCCTGTTAAAATCGGGCCGCCAGTCAAAATCGGGCTGTCTATCAAAATCGGACTCCCTGTCAAAATTGGACTCCCTGACAAAGTCGGACTCCCTGTCAAAATCGGACTCCCTGTCAAAATCGAGCTCCCTGACAAATCGAGCTCCCTGACAAAATCCAGCTCCCTGACAAATCGAGCCCCCTGACAAATCGAGCTCCTTGACAAATCGAGCTCCCTAACAAGCTCCCTAACAAATCGAGCTCCCTAACAAATCGAGCTCCCTGACAAATCGAGCTCCTTGATAAATCGAGCTCCCTGACAAAATTGAGCTCCCTGACAAATCGAGCTCCCTGACAAATTTGTAAGTTATAAAAATAGGGGACTTCGTCCCATTTGCCTTTTTGACGAAATGGAGTTTGAGGAGAGGCGATTTTGATATATTTTCAAGAAAAAATATTTGGTTAAGTGATTCTAACTCGGATTTGGTCAATATACACGAATACATCATTGTTTTCACCATTTAATTAGTGTTTTGAGATAGAAATTTGGGAAAATTTTAGAAATCTCATAGAAACGAATATTTGAGATTTCGGTATCGATCCGGAGTCGGATTTGAATGAAACTGGTATGGTTGGACTCGTAATTGAATGGGGTTTCGGATTTTGTAAGTTTCGCCTAATTCCGAGACATGGGCCCCACGTGCAATATTTGAGCTAATTTCGGATTTTATTGAAAAGTGTAATATTTTCTTATGAAATTGATTCCTATAAATTTTGTTGACTATATCGAATTAAGTATGACTAGATACGAGTCAATCAGAGTCGGAAAATCGAGGAAAAAGCATAATACTTGGTTAAATTGGAGGAAGCCGAGGTAAGTGACTTGCCTAACCTTGTGTGGGGAAACTTTCCCCTAGGATTGGTATTGATGTGATTATTGAAATGTGTTAAAAGTCGTGTGCACGAGGTGATGAGTGTGTACACGGGCTAAATGTGAAGGTTTATATTTTTAAACTGTATAGATCATTGTTGCGCATTTATTAAAATATTGTATCTTGTTATATTCTTCATCATTGATTAAATGTTTATATTTTAAATTTGTTTGACTTTCTCCTGCTAATTGTTTTACCTGTTAGTTGAAACTTGGTTTATTTTATTTTGTGCATTATTTGAAGGTTGATTTTATTTAAATTAAATATTATTAATATGAAGTATTTGACATTTTTAAATTTGATATTGAAGCAACGTATTAAAGATTTTAAAATATTATTTTCCTGAATTATTTATTCCTGAATAGTTTTGTAAGATTTTCGTACTCACTGTGATGGAGCCGTGAGCTCTTTATTGTGGAAAACTATTATTGATGATTTATTTTGGCATGAGCCATGATCTCTTTATTGTGGAAAAACATTGTTGTTGAATTATTTTGGCAAGTTAAAGTATTTGAGCACTTGAGGTGCAAATTGTGATATATTGTGAAATTGATACGCATGCAGTGGTATAAGGTCTGGGTATGGAAATGCATGCAGTGAGATAAGGGTGGCTTAATACGCGTGGCTAGTAGGGGAAACTACTAGCAGTCATGCGGTGTGATAAGGATGGCTTAAAATGCGGGATGCTATTTCGGAAAAAATATTTTCTTTAAAATAAATTGTGAAGGCTCCCGCGGTGAGAGAAGGAAATGAGATATTGTGAGTTTATTTATGATTTAGGACTACGAGGCGGTACCTCGGGAGTGCCCTTGTTGATATTGATTGATGGCCGCAGTCGCCTTTGATTATTTGTTATGACTTTTCTTGAAGTTGAAAGGAAATTTTGTTTTGTTTCCACGAGATGTTATTTGTCATTAGTTTGTGCAATTAAACAGTAACATGCTACTTGACTCATTTCCAATGTCATTTTATTTTATTATATTGTTAAACATTTTACCATGCCAATTATTATTTTCGAGTAGGGCCTGACCTGACCTTGTCACTACTCTACCGAGGTTAGGCTTGGCACTTACTGGGTACCGTTGTGGTGTACTCATACTATACTTCTGCACATCTTTTTGTGCATATCTAGCTATATCTTACCAGCCTAGACGCCAGTGAGTTACCTACACACGGAGACTTCGAGGTATATCTGCCAGCGTCCGCAGACTCCGGAGTCCCCTTCTATCATTTTTATGTTGCTTCCTTATTTTACTTTAGACCTTGATGTATAGAGACATTGAGAATAAATTCTTAGAAGCTTGTGACTTATTTCTACCGGGTTTTGGGAGTTGAAATTGTTTGAATTGTAGTTAATTTATTTCAGTTATTTATTATTATTCCGCATTGATAGGCTTACCTAGTCTTAGAGACAAGGTACCATCACGACATCCTACGGAGGGAATTTGGGGTCGTGACAAGTTGGTATCAGAGCTATAGGTTCATAGGTGTTATGAGTCACAAGCAGGTGTAGTAGAGTTTTGTGGATCGGTACGGAGACGTCTGTACTTATCTTCGAGAGGCTATGGAACTGTTAGGAAATATTCATTTCTTTGATTCCTTATCGTGTGACATTGATTTATCTTGAAACATATATCTTATATTCCTTTGTATCCACTCGTGTATGACGTTGTGCGCTCGGTATCAGTTGTGCGTGGACGGTTCGTGATGCCGCATATGGATTAGGAGGGAGCCAGAGATGCTCAAACATTGCCTCAACTTGTGGTTCTGACTGAAGATGCGGGCATATTGAGAGATCACCTAGTGAATCAAGTGGGGGTACAACGGACATTTGCGTCTGGTTGATTTATACGAGCTGTGAAGGTTATTATTGTGGATCATCGGACGTCGTGACCTATTACTTTGCGCTGAGTGGGGGGAGTCCACTATCAATAGGTGGATTGCGGGGTTATGTGTCAGTTTTGGCCTAAAATGTATATATGTGGTACTGAAAGGTTCACAAAAATTTACACATATTTAAAGCCTGAGATTTTTTAGAGGATAAGGTCGGGACTTGCGGTATGTCCGCCTCTTTAATAATCATATACTTCAGTACCAAAGGAGTTATAGAAACAACTCTAAATTTACAGAAGGTCTACTCAGCGTAGACGGCACGATTGCGGATTTTGGGGTGCTTCAGAGGAAGTATAGTTGTTGACGAGATTCTGGACTATGTGGTTCGTGCCAAGATTTATCTGTATGGAGCTCTACTTTTGTGATCATTGTGTATAAATAGGGGTAAGGGTTACCCCCATGAAGAATCGAAGAGTATATTAAGAAATGGGTCAGCTCAAAAGTGTTGAGTCAACATAACAAAAGAAGAAATTTGCCTTGGGAGAGATAATTATCCACCGGTGTTCGTGGCAAGCCTATGAAGAAGGCAGACCAGCCAATGCAACACCGCCCACTTGGCTCAGTTCTCATAAATGCTTTTGAAAGAGTTTGTTTCCCGGACTCTCTGTAATGCGTGGCACATAGGGTATGAACGGTTGCGTCAGGTCACCATTGACGGTGTCAGAATATGCCATTAAGTTCAATAAGTTAGCCCGTCATACTCCTACTTTTCTTCCTACAACCAGAGGGCGAGTTCACTGACTCATTAAAGGACTCAATTATGATCGTAAAATTTTGTACGACTTGGGAGCTATAAGCTGATACTTCATTTCTGCTAGTTATACAAATTGCCAAGATATTAGAACGTGTTCGGGGTGAGGAAAAAAAACAAAAAACAAACTAAGGAGACCAAGACGTCTCGAGGTTCTGGGAGATTTAGTGGATTCTACTCTACAAGTATAAATCATTATGGCATAGCTTGGGCAGTTGGCTAGCCCAGTCCACACATCGGAGTACTCGAGGTGCTCCAGTAAATTCTTTTAATGCACCACTGATATGAGTTTCCTACAATGGTTATTCTAGTTATGTGGCATAGACTCAATATGAGCAGCCAAACTTGCAAAAGGGTTGTTATGAATACGGTGATACCAGGCACATCATGAGAAAATTGTCCCAAACTTGGGAGAGACATATTTCATCAAAGCACTCAGGCTGCGTGCCCCATTGCAGTTACTACACCACCCACACGACTAGTTAGGGGTGGAGGATAGACGGGTAGAAGGCGTCCTAGAGGTGGAGACCCAGCCGTTGATATATTTTTATGGTATGACGGAGGTCGCTACATCAGTTAGTGTCATTACAGATATGACCTTGATATAATATAAAGAAATAATTTCTTTAACTTGATTCGGTTCTCAGTATCGAAACGTGTCCTCCTATGGTGCTCCACTTATGAGTGAGCTTCGTAATTCTATAATCTACTTATGCGTTTAATCCTGTTGGGAGATTCTATGGAGATAACTGCACCTATCATTCCATGCTGGTCAATAATAAGAACTTTGAGGATAAAGGTGGCTTTATGTTACTCATTTTGGTAAGTTTTGATGTAAATTCTGAATAATTAATTGCAAATTATGAATTATATATCCTACCGGTGTGGGGTTCATTATATGTTGTGATTTTGTTTAACGGAAATTATTTAGAAGGAGCAAATGGAAAGTTTCGATTGGCACGATGTGCATATCACTTGTGATTCAGAACTGAGGACGAGATCCTCGCATTTTAAAATAAACTGATATGTTTAAACCGGAGCTACGAGCAGCGGTGGAAGTTATATAAGGACGAGATTCTTATGAGGAAAAATTTTGTGTTTAAGTTCTCCCTTGTGAGATCCAATTTGTACTATAGTACTAATAGGGAGTCATGCCGGTTAGGCATATTTGAAAATACTTATATGAAATTCTGTGTGCATACTTGCCAAATTCATGTTGTAATTATTGAGTTTTAACCTACGAGATAGATTCCCGCCTAGGTGACATAAATGTGACTCATTAATTCGGGTAAATAATTATGAAGTTTTCATGCCTCGTGTCTCGTTATAAGTATTGTGAAGGTTTGAAACTATATTTTTGTTAACATAAAGTTAATTGACGATTTTGTAATTGATTATGAATAACTATTAAGACCAAATTGACCCAGAAGCGTGCTCCGTTCAGATGGACCGAGGAATGTGAGGAAAACTTCCAAAAGCTCAAGACAACTTTGACTATAGCCCTAATATTGGTATTACCTACAGGTTCAGGGGCTTATACTGTGTATTGTAATGCATCGCGTATTGGTCTCGGTGCAGTATTGATGCAAGACGGTAGGGTGATTGCCCACACGTCCAAACAATTAAAGGTACATGAGAAGAATTATCCTGTACACGATCTTGAGTTAGCAGCTATTGTTCATGCCTTGAAGATTTGGCAGATTATTTATACGGTATCCATTGCGAGGTCTACACCTATCACCGAAGTCTACAACATCTGTTTAAACAGAATTATCTTAATTTACGGCAGCAGAGGTGGTTGGAGTTGCTTAAGGATTATGATATCACCATTCTCTATCATCTTGAGAAGGCCAATGTAGTGGCTGATGCCTTGAGTCGTAAGGCAGAGAGTTTGGGCAGCGTAGCATATTTACCGGTAGCAGAAAGGCCTTTAGCCTTAGATGTTCAGGCCTTGGCCAACCAGTTTGTTAGACTGGATGTTTCCGAGCCGAGCCGAGTTTTGGCTTGTGTGGTTTCTCAATCTTCTATTTATGATCGTATCATAGAGCGTCAGTATGATGACCTCCATTTGCTTGTACTTAAGGATACAGCTCAACACAGTGGTGCCAAAGAATTCACAATTGGAGATGACGGTGTATTACGGAGGCAGGGCAGGCTATGTGTGCCTAATGTAGATGGTTTGCGTGAATTGATTCTCCAGGAGGCTCATAGTTCGCGGTACTCCATTCATCTGGGTGCTGCAAAGATGTATCAGGACTTGAGACATCACTATTGGTGGAGGCGGATGAAGAAAGACATAGTGGTGTATGTAGCTCGTTGTCTAAATTGTTAACAGCTGAAGTATGAGCATCAACAACCGGGTGGATTGCTTAAGAAGTTGGAAATTCCAGAATGGATATGGGAGAGGATCACTATGGATTTTGTTGTTGAGCTCACATGGACTCAGAGGAAGTTCGATGCAGTTTGGGTGATTGTTGATAGATTGACCAAGTCAGCTCATTTCATTCCTGTGATGACTACCTATTATTCCGAGCATTTGGCTCGAATCTATATTCACGATATTGTCAAACTTCACGGCGTACCGGTATCTATCATCTCTGACCGGGGTACGCAGTTTACATCACAGTTCTAAAGGGCAGTACAATGTGAGTTGGGTACTAGGGTAGAGTTGTGTACAATATTTCACCCTCAGACGTACGGGCATTCTGAACGCACTATTCAGATACTGGAGGATATGCTTTGTGCGTGTGTGATAGATTTTAGGGGTCCTTGGGATCAGTTCTTACCACTTCCGGAGTTTGCTTACAACAACAGTTACCAGTGAAACACTCGGATGGCTCCGTATGAGGCCTTGTAAGGTAGGCGGTGCCGGCCTCCAGTGGGTTGGTTCAAACCGGGCGAGGCTAAACTATTGGGTACAGACTTAGTTCAGGATGCCTTGGAAAAGGTTAAGTTGATTCAGGATCGACTTCGTAAAGCCCAATCTAGACAGAAATGTTATACGGATCGGAAGGTTTGTGATGTTGCATTCATGGTTGGTGAGCGGGTATTGCTCCGTGTTTCGCCTATGAAGGGTGTGATGAGGTTCGGGAAGAAGGGTAAGTTGAGCCCTAGGTATATTGGGCCTTTTGAGATTCTTGAGAGAGTTGGAGATGTGGCTTACAAACTTGCACTACCACCTAGTCTCTCTGCGGTTCATCCGGTATTCCATGTTTCNAGAGAGTTGGAGATGTGGCTTACAAACTTGCACTACCACCTAGTCTCTCTGCGGTTCATCCGATATTCCATGTTTCCATGCTCCGAAAATATCACGGCGATCCGTCTCATGTGTTAGACATTAGTTTGGTTCAGTTGGACAAGGATCTATCTTATGTTGAGGAACCAGTGGCTATTTTAGATAGGAAGGTTCAAAAGCTGAGGTCAAAGAACATTGCTTCCGTGAAGGTTCAGTGGAGGGGTCATCCGGTCGAGGAGGCGACTTGGGAGATCGAGCATGATATGTTTCCGTGAAGGTTCAGTGGAGGGGTCATCTGGGAAGTTTTTATGTGAAAAATAGATTAAAATGTGAATTTGAGCTTTAAAACTCAACTGAGTTGACTTTGGTCAATATTTTGAGCAAACAGACTCGGATCAATGTTTTGACAGTTCCGGTAGGTCCGTATCCTAATTTGGGACTTGGGCATATGCCCGAAATTAAATTCTGGGATCCCTAGTCTGAGATACAGAATTATAAAAACAAAATTAAAAGTTTAAGTTCAAATAGTGACTGGATGTCGAATTATGTGCAAACGACCCCAGAATAGAGTTTTGATGATTCCAACAGCTCCGTATGGTGATTTTGGACTTAGGAGCGTGTATTTGGAAGTCCGTAGTGAAATTAGACTTGAAATGGCTAAAATAGGAATTTAAAGTTTGGAAGTTTGACCGGGGAGTTGACTTTATGATATCGGGGTCGGAATCCAGTTTTAAAAATTTTCACAGCTCCGTTGTGTCATTTAAGACTTGGGTGCAAAATTTGAGGTCAAATGGACTTGATTTGATAGATTTCGACATCGAATGTAGAAGTTGAAAATTTTAAGTTTCATGAAGCTTGAATTAGAGCATAATTCGTGATTTTAGCGTTGTTTGATGTGATTTCAGGTTTCAAATAAGTTCGTATGATGTTGTAGAACTTATTGGTGCATTGGGTTGAGGTCCCGATGGCCTCGGGTGAGTTTCAGATGATTAACGGATCAACAGTGGGACTTAGCTGCTGTAAAAGCTGCTGCAATTTTTCTGCTAGGAATGCTGTCAAAATCGGGCTGCCTGTCAAAATTGGACTCCCTGATAAAATCGGACTCCCTATCAAAATCGGACTCCCCGACAAAATCGGACTCCCTAACAAAATCGAGCTCCCTTACAAATCGAGCTCCCTGACAAAATCGAGCTCCCTGACAAATCGAGGCCCCTGAGAAATTGAGCCCCCTGAAAAATCGAGCTCCCTAACAAAATTGAGCTCCCTGACAAATCGAGCTCCCTGATAAATCGAGCTCCCTGACAAATCGAGCTCCTTGACAAATCGAGCCCCCTGACAAATCGAGCTCCCTGATAAATCGAGCTCCCTGACAAATCGGACTCCCTGACTGATCGAGCTCCCTGACAAATCGAGCTCCTTGACAAATCTGTAAGTTATAAAAATAGGGATAGGTTTTATGTCATTTATGACTTGGGTGCAATATTTGAGGCCAATGGGACTTGATTTGATAGGTTTCGACATCGAATGTAGAAGTTGGAAATTCTAAGTTTCATTAAGTTTGAATTGGAGCATGATTCGGGATTTTAGCGTTGTTTGATGTGATATGAGGTTTCAAATAAGTTCATATGATATTTTAGGACTTGTTGGTGTATTGGGTTGAGGTCCCGAGGGCCTCAGGTGAGTTTAGGATTGTTAACGGATCAAAAGTGGGACTTAGATGCTGCAAAAGCTGATGCAAATTTTCTGCTGGAAATGCTGACAAAATCGGATTCCCTGACAAAATCGGACTCCCTGTCAAAATCGAGCTCCCTGACAAATCGAGCTCCCTGACAAAATCGAGCTCCCTAACAAATCTAGCTCCCTGACAAATCGAGCTTCCTGACAAATTGAGCTCCCTGACAAATCGAGCTCCCTGACAAATCGAGCTCCCTGACAAATCGAGCCCCTGACATATCGTGCTCCCTGTTAAATCGAGCTCCCTAACAAATCGGACTCCCTGACAAATCGAGCTCCCTGATAAATCGAGCTCCTTGACAAATCGAGCTCCCTGACAAATCTGTAAGTTATAAAAATAGGGGACTTCGTCCCATTTGCTCTTTTGACGAATTGGAGCTTGAGGAGAGGCGATTTTGATATATTTTCAAAGAAAAATATTTGGGGTAAGTAATTCTAACTCATATTTGGTCAATATACACGAATAAATCACTGTCTTCACCATTTAGTTAGTGTTTTGAGATAGAAAGTTGGGAAAATTTTAGAAATCTAATAGAAACAAATTTTTGAGATTTCGGTATCGATCCGGAGTCGGATTTGAATGAAACTGGTATGGTTGGACTCGTAATTGAATGAGTTGTCGGATTTTGTAAGTTTCGCCTAATTCCGAGACATGGGCCCCACGTGCAATATTTGAGCTAATTTCGGATTTTATTGAAAAGTGTAATATTTTCTTATGAAATTGATTCCTATAAATTTTGTTGACTGTATCGAATTAATTATGACTAGATACGAGTCGATCGGAGTCGGAAAATCGAGGAAAAGCATAATACTTGATTAAATTGGAGCAAGTCGAGGTAAGTGACTTATCTAACCTTGTGTGGGAGAAATTTTCCCTAGGATTGGTATTGATGTGATTATTGAAATGTATTGAAAGTCGTGTGCACAGGGTGACGAGTGTGTACACGGGCTAAATATGAAGGATTATAATTTTAAATTGTGTAGATCATTGTTGCGCATTTATTAAAATATTCTATCTTGTTATATTCTTCATCATTGATTAAATGTTCATATTTTAAAATTTCTTGACCTTCTCCTGCTAATTATTTTACATGTTAGTTGAAATTTGGTTTCTTTTATTTTATGCATTATTTGAAGGTTGATTTTATTTAAATTAAATATTATTAATATGAAGTATTTGACATTTTTAAATTTGATATTGAAGCAACATATTAAAGATTTTAAAATATTATTTTCCTGAATAGTTTTGTAAGATTTTCATACTCATTGTGATGGAGCCGTGAGATCTTTATTGTGGAAAATTATTTTTGATGATTTATTTTGGCATGAGCCGTGAGCTCTTTATTGTGGTAAAATATTATTGTTAAAATATTTTGGCAAGTTAAATTATTTGAGCACTTGAGATGCAAATTGTGATATATTGTGATATTGATACGCATGCGGTGGTATAAGGTCTGGGTATTGAAATGCATGCGGTGAGATAAGGGTGGCTTGATACGCGTGGCTAGTGGGGAAAACTACTAGATGTCATGCGGTGTGATAAGGATGGATAAAACGCGGGATGCTATTTCGCGAAAAATATTTTCTTTAAAATAAATTGTGAAGGCTCCCGCGGTGAGATGAGGAAATGAGATATTGTGAGTTTATTTATGATTTGGGAATACGATGCGGTACCTCGGGAGTGCCCTTGTTGATATTTATTGATGGCCGCAGTCGCCTTTGATTATTTGTTGTGACTTTTCTTGAAGTTGAAAGGAAATTTTGTTTTGTTTCCACGAGATGTTATTTGCCATTATTTTATGTAATTAAACGGTAACATGCTACTTGACTCATTTCCATTGTCATTTTATTTTATTATATTATTAAATAGTTTACCATGCCAATTATTATTTTCCAGTAGGGCCTGACCTGACCTCGTAACTACTCTACCGAGGTTAGGCTTGACACTTACTGGGTACCGTTGTGGTGTACTCATACTGCACTTTTGCACATCTTTTTGTGTAGATCTAGGTACATCTTACCAGCTTTGACGTCAGTGAGTTACCTGCGCACGGAGACTTCGAGGTATATCTGCCAGCGTCCGCGGACTCCGGAGTCCCCTTCTATCATTTTAATGTTGCTTCCTTATTTTACTTTAGACCTTGATGTATAGAGACATTGAGAATAAATTCTTAGAAGCTTGTGACTTATTTCTACCGGGTTTTGGGAGTTGAAATTATTTGAATTGTAGTTTATTTATTTTAGTTATTTATTATTATTCCTCATTGATAGGCTTACTTAGTCTTACAGACTAGGTGCCGTCACGACATCCTACGGAGGCAATTTGAGGCCGTGACAAAATCTTACACAAATATTCAGCAAAATAATATTTCAAAATCTTTAATGTGTTGCTTCAATACCAAATTTAAAATGTCAAATATTTCATATTAATAATATTTAAATTTAAGAAAATCAATTTCAAATAATGCACCGAATAAAAAGGAACCAAGTTTCAACTAAACAGCTAAAACAATTAGGTGGAAAAGGTCAAGCAAATGTAAAGTATACAAATCAAATCGATGTTGGAAAATATAACAAGATTTAATAAATTAATTAATATGCAACAGTAATCTTCACAACTTTAAAACATAATCCTTCACATTTAGTCCGTATACACACTCGTCACCTCGCATACCCGACTTTCATCACATCACAATTAATAACAATCCTAGGGGAAATTTCTCCCACACAAGATTAGACAAGTCACTTACCTCGACTTGCTCCAATTTAACCAAGTAGTATGCTTTTTACTCGATTTTCCGATTTCGGTCGACTCGTATCTAGTCATAATTAATTCGATGCAGTTGTCACGACCCCAAATTCCCTCCGTAGGATGTCGTGATGGCTACTAGTCTCTAAGACTAGGTCAGCCTATCAATGCGGAATAATAATAAATATCTGAAATAATTAAATTACAATTCAAACAATTTCAACTCCCAAAACCCGGTAGAAATAAGTCACAAGCTTCTAAGAATTTATTCTCTATGTCTCTATACATCAGAGTCTAAAGCAAATAAGGAAGACAACATAGTAAGATAGAAGGGGACTCCGGAGTCTGCGGACGCTGGCAGATATACCTCGAAGTCTCCTCGTACAGCTAGTTTACTGATGCGTGGTCTGATAAGATGTACCTGGATCTGCACAAAACGATGTGCAGAAACGTAGTATGAGTACACCACAGCGGTACCCAGTAAGTGCCAAGCCTAACCTCGGTAGAGTAGTGACGAGGTCAGGTCAGGCCCTACTGGAGAATAAATAATGGCACGGGGCACTCCCGAGGTACCGCCTCGTAGTCCCAAATCATAAATAAATTCACAATATTTCATTTTCTTATCTCACCGCGGTAGCCTTCACAATTTATTTTAAAGAAAACATTTTTTCTGAAATAACATCCCGCGTTTTAGCCATCCTTATCACACCGCATGACTTCTAATAGTTCCCCTTACTAGCCACACGTATCAAGGCACCCTTATCTCACCACATGCGTTTCAATACCCAGACCTTATACCACCGCATGCGTATCAATATCACAATATATCACAATTTACACCTCAAGTGCTCAAATAATGTAACTTGCCAAAATAATTCAACAACAATTTGTTTTCACAATAAAGAGCTCACGGCTCATGCCAAAATAAATCATCAATAATAATTTTCCACAATAAAGAGCATACGGCTCATGCCAAAATAAATCATCAATAATAATTTTCCACAATAAAGAGCATACGGCTCATGCCAAAATAAATCATCAATAATATTTTTTCACAATAAAGAGCTCACGGCAAATGTCAAAATAATTCAACAATAATATTTTCCACAATAAAGAGCTCACGGCTCATGTCAAAATAATTCAAAAATAATATTTTTCCACAATAAAGAGCTCACTGCTCCATCACAATGAGTACGAAAATCTTACAAAAATATTCAGGAGTAAGTAATTAAGGAAAATAATATTTCAAAATCTTTAATATGTTGCTTCAATATCAAGTTTAAAAATGTTAAATACTTCATATTAATAATATTTAATTTAAAGAAAATCAACCTTTAAATAATGCACTAAATAAAAGAAACCAAGTTTCAACTAAACAGATAAAATAATTAGCAGGAAAAGGTCAAGAAAATTTAAAATATAAACATTAAATCAATAATGAAGAATATAATAAAATAAAATAATTTAATTAATACGCAACAATGATCTACACAATTTAAATATAATCATTCATATTTAGCCCGTGTACACATTCGTCACCTCGTGTGCACGACTTTCCACATATTATAATTATCAATCCTAGGAGAAAGTTTCCTCACACAAGGTTAGACAAGTCACTTACCTCGACTTGCTCCAATTTAACCAAGTATTATGCTTTTTCCCCGATTTTTCCGACTCTGATCGACTCGTATCTAGTCATAATTAATTCGATACAGTCAACAAAAATTATAGTAATCAATTTCATAAGAAAATATTACATTTTTTCAATAAAATCCGAAATTAGCTCAAACTTTGTCAGCGGGCCCACATCTCGGAATCCTGCAAAACTTACAAAATCAGACAACCCACTCAATTACGAGTCCACCCATACCAATTTTATCAAATTCCGATAACAACTCGACCTCCAAATCTTAAATTTTTGTTTTTGGAAGATTTTGCAAAAATCTTGATTTTTCTTCCATAAATTCACGGATTCATGATGTAAATGAGTATGGAATCATGAAATATAAACAATATAGGATAAGGAATACTTACCCCAATGTTTTCCCGTGGAAATCGCCCAAAAATCGCCCAAGAACCGTGCTTCAAAAATCCAAAACGAAATGAAGGAAATGACCATTTTTGGCCTTAAGTTTCTGCCCATCCGTCACTAAAAGTCCATTTTCCGTCACTAAAAGTACACCAGAAAATGCTCTACCAGCCTTCCTTTAATCGATCATAACTTTACATACAAAAGTCCAAATGCTGAATGATTTAACTTTATGGAAAAGAGAATCAAACGACTACAACTTTCATGTTTTGAAACTTCTCTGAATCCTTGTGAATTGCGAGATATAAGCTTCCAAAGTCGGCTCTACGCATCAGATATTTCTGGCGAAACTGCTCTACCAGCCTTCATTCAAGCCGTCATAACATTTTGTACAAATATCCAAATAATGAATGGTTTAACTTTCACAAAACTATAATCAAACGACTACAACTTTCATGTTTTAAAAATTTTCTGATCCCTTATGAATCGCGAGATATAGGCTATCCAAAGTTGGCTCCACGCACCAGATCTTTTTGGCAAAATTTCTGCAACAGAAATTTCCAGTACTCTTTGTCCGAAATCCATTTCGTTTACCTTCCGAAATCCACCCGAGACCCTCGGGACCTTAACCAATATTCCAACATGTCCCAAAATACAATACAAACTTAGTCGAGGCTTCAAACCATATCAAACAACATCAAAACGACGAATCACACCTCAAATCAAAATCTATGAACTTTGAACTTTCAAATTCTATATCTTGTGCCGAAATACATCAAATCAATTCGGAATGACTTCACATTTTGCACACAAGTCATAATTGACATAGCGGACCTATTCCAATTTCTAGAATTGGATTCCGACCTCGATATCAAAAAGTCAACCCCCCGGTCAAACTTTCCAATAATTCAACTTTTGGCATTTCAAGCCTAATTCCACTATGGACTTCCAAATAAAATTCCGATCAATCTCCTAAGTCCAAAATGACCATACGGAGCTGTTGGAATCATTAAAATTCTATTATGGGGTCGTTTGCACATAATTTGACATCCGGTCACCATTTAAACTTAAACTTTTAATTTTTCATCAAAATTCCATATCTCAGGCTAGGAGCTCGGAATTTGATTTCGGGCATACGCCTAACTCCCAAATCACGATGCGGACCTACCGGAACTGTCAAAACACTGATCTAAGTCTGGTTTCTCAAACTGTTGAACAAAGTCAACTCAATTGAGTTTTAAAGCTCTAATTCACATTTTAATTCTTTTTTTTTGTCCTAAAAACTTTCCGAAAAATTTTACGGACTGCGCACGCAAGCCGAGGAATGATAAATAGTGCTTTTCGAGGTCTTAGAATACAAAATTAATTATTAAATTTAAAGATGACATTTTGGGTCATCACATTCTCCACCTCTAAAACAAACATTCGTCCTCGAACGGAGTTAGAAAAAGTACCTAAGCTGGTGAATAAGTGTGGATAACAGCTGCGCATATCATGCTCGGTCTCCCAAGTCGCTTCCTCGACCGGATGACCCCTCCACTGAACCTTCACATAAAGCAATATTCTTTGACCTCAGCTTTCGAACCCGCCTATCCAAAATAGCCACTGGTTCCTCAACATAAGATAGATCCTTGTCCAACTGAACCGAACTGAAGTCTAACATATGAGACAGAACGCCGTGATATTTTTGAAGCATGGAAACATGGAATACTGGATGAACCGCAGAGAGACTAGGTGGTAGTGCAAGTTTGTAAGCCACATCCCCATGTCTCTCAAGAATCTCAAAAGGCCCAATATACCTAGGGCTCAACTTTCTCTTTTTCTCGAACCTCATCACACCCTTCATAGGAGAAACCCGGAGCAATACCCGCTCACCAACCATGAATGCAACATCACTAACCTTCTGATTCGTATAACTCTTATGTCTAGATTGGGCTGTACAAAGTCAATCCTGAATCAACTTATCCTTTTCCAAGGCATCCTGAACCAAGTTTGTACCCAATAGCCTAGCCTTGCCCGGTTCAAACCAACCCACTGGGGACCGGCACTGCCTACCATACAAGGCCTCATACAAAGCCATCTGAATGCTTGATTGGCAATTGTTGTTGTAAGCAAACTCCGCAAGTGGTAAGAACTTATCCCAAGCACCCCAAAAATCTATCACACACGCATGAAGCATATCTTCCAGTATCTGAATAGTGCGTTCGGACTGTCCGTCCATCTGAGGGTGAAATGTTGTACTCAACTCTACCCGAGTACCCAACTCACGTTGTACTGCCCTGCAAAACCATGATGTAAACTGCGTACCCCATTCAGAGATGATAGATACCGGTACTCCGTGAAATATGACAATCTCGCGAATATAGATTCGAGCCAAATACTCGGAAGAGTAGGTAGTCATTATAGGATTTCAATGAGCTGACTTGGTCAATCTATCCACAATCACCCAAGCTGCATTGAACTTCCTCCGAGTCTGTGGGAGTCCAACAATGAAATTCATTGTGATCCTCTACCATTTCCATTCTGGAATCTCTAACTTCTAAAGCAATCCACTCGGTCGTTGATGCTCATATTTCACTTGTTGACAATTTAGACACCGAGCTGCATACTCCACTATGTCTTTCTTCATCTTCATCCACCAATAATGTTGCCTCAAGTCCTGCTACATCTTCGCAGCACCCAGATGTATAGAGTACCGCGAACTGTGAGCCTCCTGGAGAATCAATTCACAAAAACCATCTACATTAGGCACACATAGCCTGCCCTGTATCCGTAATACATCCTCATCTCCAATTGTGGCTTCTTGGCACCACCGTGCTGAGTTGTATCCTTAAGGACAAGCAAATGGGGGTCATCATACTGACGCTCCTTGATACGATCATAAAGAGAAGACTGAGAAACCACACAAGCCAAAACTTGACTCGGCTCGGAAACATGCAATCTGACAAACTGGTTGGCCAAGGCCTGAATATCCAAGGCCAAAGGCCTCTCTGCTACCGG